>CAUYPK010149300.1:0-71512 GCA_963574355.1 Loris lydekkerianus | reverse complement strand
GGGTTGATTACGTTACACCCAAAGGTTGCCGGCGCCGAATCGGTTTATAATAATTTTAACAACGATACATTCTAATAAAGGGTAGGAGCCGCGAGACCTCCAACTTCCCAGAGAAAACAAGTTTTGTCTGATAAAGTTCTCGGACCAAGCGGCCCGCGACCGAGGTCCAACGGCCCCTCACCTCATGGTGCCTTAGTGCGCGTGCGGAAGCCGCTGTCATATACCCTGAAGGAGGCCGACAAGAAAAAGAGGCGGGAGCCACCAATCCTGGAAGGAGCAAAATGGAGCGCGAGAAGGAGATGTAGGAGTTCACCCGCAGCTTATTCCGCGGCCTTCCAGACCTCAGGTGCACAGGGGGTTGGAGTTGGGTTTGGAAGGGGCAAGGGTGGGACGGGGACTCCCTGTTGACACCATGTCACCGCAGCACGCTCGCGCAGTCCATCCTACGGCAGAGGTTCTTGGCTCACGTGGGCTGCAACCACCTGAAACCCGAGGAAAGGCAGGCGTCGAAGCGGCTAGTGGATGAGGAGCTGCTGCTGATACAGGTGTGGGCTCAAGCCTAGGCCATGGGAGGCAGGTCCCCTGCGGAGGAGAGGCCTGAGAGGAGGTGGGCTGAATGCAACCTTGGTACATGTTTTGCACTCTGGATGCGCACACGGGGGAATGAAGCTGGTACCAGGGAAGAGAAACTAGACCTTACCTAGAAGGTGAAGAGGCCTTCCACCCTCTGCAGTGAACCAGAGACAAAAAAGTTTCACTTCAATTCAGTCAGGTTAGCGCCTCCTCCCTGCTATGGGTGCCTTTTGCATCACTGGTTCACTCAAAAAAAAGTATTTGTGCATGTATTATATCCATAGGCATTAGTGAAGGAGTGAGGCTGGTGAGTCTAGAACCATGAATGGGATGGAATGATAGCTGTGTTTCCTGCTACCCTTACTTTACCTGTCAGAGGAAGGGTAGAGACAACCTGTCCCAAGTGGAGGGAGAAGGGATAGGAGGAACCAGTCCTACTCTCTTCTCTCCATATTCTAGAACCCAGCTCAGCAGCCTCCAGCCCAGAGTGCTTTGCACTCTTAGGGAACAAAGGGATGGCAGCAGCAGAAGTCAGCCCAGCCAAGGAGGAAAAGAATCCAAAGCAGACCTCAGTAAAGGCTGTTGAAAACAAAGAAAGCAGCGATGAACAGCAAAAGGACCTGACTGCAAAGATATTGGAGGAGAGCAGTGAGGCAGAGGAGGAAGGGGAATGCTGTGTCAGAACAAGTAAGGTTTGGGAGGAAGAGAGCAGTGAAGAGGAAAAGGAGGAGTACAAGGGCAGGACTGGGAAGAAGCTTATGAGAAGAAACAAGGAGACACCAGGCAAAGCCTTAGTTAGTAGGAAGCAGGTTAGGGAAGAAAGTGAGGACAGTGAGGAAAAACCTGCCCAGAGGACAGCACGGAAGGTGCAGAAAAATAAAGGAGCTAACAGCAACCAGGAAAATGAACAGGAGAGTGAGGAGGAGATCCTAGCTAAGAAGAAAAAGATCAGAGAGGAAGAAGAGGAGGACTGGAAACCCAGAGCCAATGGAAGGAAAAGGTCAGCTGGGCAGGAGGTGAGCTGTATGGGAGACTCAGAGGACAGTGAAGAAGAGAGGGTAAAAGAGGTTGCAGGCAGAGGGGATAACAAGGGAGAGGAAGAGCCCTTAGTGCGGAGGAAGAGCAAGGACAGGCCCTCATGTGAGGGTGGAGAAAGGCAGAGTGGGAGCAGTGAGGCTGGAAAAGACACCTGGACGGTGAAACCAATGGCTAAAGGCACCGGAAAGATAGTCAAGTTGGGCAGTGAGAGTGACATGGAGAGGGAGGTGAGTGACAGTGAGGCAGAGGAGAGCCTTAAAGGGGAAAGGAAGAGCCTCTGTTCCAAGAAGAGCTCCAAGAAAGGCAGGACATGCAGCTCCTCCTCTTCCTCAGATGGAAGTCCAGAGCCCAAAAGAGTGAAGGTGAGGGTGAAGGTGGAGTGGGAGGCCACCGTTAGGGAGGAAGGAAACCCTGACTCAAGCCTAGCAGTCTTATTAAGCTGGCTTTTCTTGCTAGGCTGGCTCTGGTCACCATGGACAAGACCACCCGGCTGTGACGAGACTAAAGCGATACATTCGAGCCTGTGGTGCTCATCGAAACTACAAGAAACTGCTAGGCTCCTGTCGCTCACGCAAAGAGTGCCTGAGTGTCCTCCGAGCAGAGCTGGAAGCTCTAGGCATGAAGGGTGAGGACAGGCATGCCCTGGGGGCTGCAGGAGAGGGCCTTGCTGCTGGGGAGGAAAGGATCACAAGCTTCTTCTGTCCCAGGTAACCCTTCCTTAAAGAAGTGTCGGGCTCTGAAGGAGCAGCGGGAGGAGGCAGCTGAGATGGCTTCCTTGGATGTTGCCAACATTATCAGCTATTCAGGTAAGGGCTTCTCATTGCCCAGGAACAGATGGGTGGAGTTGGACTTTCTTAAACAACTGATCTCCCATTTCCCCTCTACCCTAGGCCGGCCACGCAGACAAACAGCCTGGAACTCTTTAAGAGAAGCAGCACCTCTAGGGGAATTACATTGCAGGGCTCTAGACTCAAAGGAAGAACAGCCCCGCCTTGCACCCTCAGATTGGTCACATATGCGTGGTATAATCAGCAGTGATGGCGAGAGTAACTGAATCCCCCACCTCCCAGGACAGATCCTTTCCATGTGTATAAAGCACATGTATATAATGTGGCACAAAGCAGAAGCAGCTTTCTTCAGTCCCCAAGGACAAACGTTATTGGGACACTACTTCTGAGCTTCAAATCCCGTTTAAGATGTTTATAGGCATTTATTTTTTAAGATTTAATAAAGGAGTGTTTGTATTCACCTTGTCAAAACTGGTCCCTGACTCCAGGGAGCTGAAGAGTGGCCTCTGCCTCCCACCTGCTCCCTTTAATTTCCTCCAGGTTCCCAAATGAGTCCCAACCTCCATATCTTGCCATCAAGCCCTATTGAAGGGTAGTCTCTTCCCTCCTAACTCCAGCGTAACCTAGTGTGCCCCTCTATCATTCTTCTTTTAGCTGGGTCTGATAATTTAAAACCCAGCTGGGAGGAGGATCTGAATAACTGGCCTTAAAAATGTGAAGCACAAAATGACTGGATAGCTGGTGCTTATATCTTCCTTCCCCTTTCTGTAAACAGCCACTTTGCCCAGGGGCTGAGTGTACATAGACTGTATCCTTAAAGGGGAGGGTACATGACTGTATCAACCAATCAGCACTCCAAGCCCCTAGGATCCAGCCAATGGAGTCACTTCAAGCTTCTGCCGGAACTCTTGAGGATTGCCAGTAAGAAGATGTAAGCTTGGATCTGCAGGGCGTCTGTGTGTGACATGAACCTTATAAAAATCTTTGAAATCAGAGGAGCTTAGGTTAGGTTGATGACCTAACCTAAGCTCCTCAGTCACTAAATTTCACTGAAATTTCAGTCACTAAAATCACTGAAATTTTTAGTTACATAACCCAAAATAAACTCTTAAAATACGAGTAATGCTACCACTTACCACTAAACATTCCTTATACACCTTAGACAGAAAGGTCGAGTCCTGGGGTCTGTTAGAATAACCAACAGTTTATTAAAAGCTTGCCTTGGGGTTCTGTGCCAGCCCCACAGCTGACAGAGGCTCCCTTGACTGCCCCCAGGCCAGGGAGCAGCCCCTTCCAAGGTCTTCCCTGTTCCCCCGCCCCAGCTCTGTTCCCAATTAAAAAAAAAAAAAAAAGATAAAAGGACAAGACGGCACAGGACGTCAGACAGCAATGGGGGAATGGAGAGACCCAGGCATTCTGATCCCAAGACCCCATCCTGATCCTTCTTTCATAGGAAGGCTGCCTCCCATTCTCCCGTCTCAGGACCCAGACCTGCTCTGCCATGTCCCGGGTCTGGGGGCCCCGTTGTTCCCCAGTCCGTGGCCCCACTGTGAGGGTAGTATAATTCTCTGAATATAATATATCTAGACCCACCCTTCCCCTCCCCCAGGGGACTAGATGAATATTTGACACGCACATCTCCCTCTTCCCAGGTGGTGATGGAGGGAGATCCTGGCACCATGGCAGGGAGGCAGGGCTCCTGGTCAGCCTTGAGGCACCTATGCCCAAGCTGGCCCTGGGCCACTGGCTAGCCCCATGAAGCTCATGAGATGAGGAAGTCTGAGGGGAGCTGGAGCTAATATCCTGTCCCCTTCCCTTTGGGCCTGAAGCTTACTGCCCTCCAGGATGGTGGGCTCCACCCACCCCTGCCCCACTCATCTGCTCATCTACCCTGCACTTCAGGAATAGAAGTGGGAAGATCCATTGAGGATATGGGAAGCAACACTGGTGCTGCGGCTCAGGGGCCCTGGCACAGCGGCAGCAGGTGGGCCCACATTCTCACTGCCACTGCCCCCTGAGGCTGCCCGCCGCAGAGGCTGGGGGCTGTTTCTTAGCAGCAGTAGGGCTCCACCACGGGGTGTTCCACTCTGTGTTGGGGGCCCTAGCCAGTTTGGGGGACCTGGAGGTACCAGCAGAGATGGCTGACGCCAGGCTGGGGGGGGCATGCCTGGTGGGGGAGGGCCGTGGCTCCAGTGTGCCCCTGAACGAGGAACAGGACGGGAGGGCCAGGCAGGGGCAGGGGGTGGGGCAGGATAGCCCTGGGCAGCAGCCTCAGCTGGGATGCCTCCCAGAGCCATGCTGGAGAAGCCCAGCCTCATGCTCTCAGCATCGAAGGCCTCAATCTCACGGGCCTGCCTCTCAAGCAGACTCCGGATTCGCTCGGAACGCCCAGTCTGCAGGGCCAGCAGCTCTTCTTCCACCTGGGGCACCCAGAACAGAGGTCAGAGCATCCAAGGCAGGTAGCCTGCCCTCTCCACCCAGTCCTGGAGGCTGAGCCCCTTACCCGTTGCTCCAGCAGTGCCCGCCTCAGAGCTACTCTCTGTTCCAGTTCCCGTAGCTCCCGCTCATGCTGACTCTCTGTGCGGATCTTTATCTTGCTCTGGTAAGCGTTAAGCAGCTCTAACTCCTGTTGAAGCTGCTGTCGAAGGGCCTGGAACTCTGCCTCCTGGGTCTCATCAAGCCGCAGCTGGAGGACAAGAAGGACCAGTTGTAGGGATCTCTTCCTTGATCCCCACAATCCTCCCATGCCCCAGGTAGACCTGGGCCCTAAGGTTTCAAGAAGCAGCAGTCTCAACATCTACCAGAATGGAAGATGGTCATACCCTGTGGCACAGCAATTACACTGCAGGAATCTATCCCCCACGTATACTTGCACATGTGCTCGAGGTGCTCACGGAAGCGTTGTGATAGCAAAATACTGGAAACAACCTAAATGTCCACCAATAAGGGATGGGTTAAATAAATTATGGTACAGCCATACCATGGAAAATTCTATGCTGTAAAAAAATGAGATATGTATAGTGATATGGAAAGATGTCTAAGAAATATTAAGTGGAAAAAAGAAGTTAGAGAACAGTATGTAAGATATGATTCCATTTGTGTTTAAAAATTTTATGTTGGCTTGGCACCTATAGCTTAGCAGCTAGGGAACCAGCCACATACACCGGGGCTGAGGGGTTCAAACCCAGCTGAGGCCTGCCAAACAACAACTATAAAAAAAAAAAAAAAAATAGCCGGGCGTTGTGGTGGACGCCTGTAGTCCCAGCTACTTGGGAGGCTGAGGCAAGAAACTTGCTTAAGCCCAACAGTTTGAGGTTGCTGTGAGCTGTGATGCCATAGCACTCTATCACGGGCAAATTAGTGAGACTCCATCTCAAAAAAAAAAAAAAAAGTATAGAAATTTTCAAATATGCACTGGAAAAAATCTAAAATATAGTAGAACCTCTGTAAGTTGACCACTCAAAGGACTATAAAAAACTGGTCAACACATGAAGGTGGTCAATTTAAGGAACTAAGCCTACTATACTGGTATGTATGAAAATTAAGTCAACTTAGGGAGGTGGTCAGTGTAGGGAGGTGGTCAACTATAGAGGTTCTACTGTACAATTATTAACAAGTCACCTCTGAGAAGTGAGATGGGTTGACAGAATGTGCACCAGTGGGGCACTTTCACCCTTTACAACCTACCATATATACTTGAGTATATATGGTATGTACCTTTTAAGTGGCTCACTCTTAGTGTTATATATGTTTTTTTTGTTTTTTGTTTTTTTGAGACAGGTTCTTGCTCTGTCACCCAGGCTGGAGTGCAGTGGCATCATCATAGCTCATTGCAACCTCACACTCCTGGGTTTAAAAGATCCTCCTGCCTCAGCCTCCTAAGTAGATGGGACTATAGACACGTCATTGTGACTGGCTAATTTTTCTTTTTTTTTTTTTTGAGACGGAGTCATCCTCAGTAGAGTGCCATAGCATCATAGCTCACAGCAACCTCAAACTCTTGGGCTCAAGTGATTCTCTTGCCTCAGCCTTCCGAGTAGCTGGTACTATAGGCACCTGCCACAATGCCCAGCTATTTTTAGAGACAAGAGTCTCACTCTTGCTCAGGCTGGTCTCAACCTGTGAGCTCAGGCAATCCACCCACCTTGGCCTCCCAAGTGCTGGGATTATAGGCATGAGCCACCACACCCAGCCCTAATTTTTCTTTTTTTTGGTAGAGATGGGGTCTTGCTATGTTGTCTAGGCTGGTCTCAAACTCCTGGGCTCAGTCCTCCCGTATCGACCTCCCAAAGTGCTAGGGTTACAGGTGTGAACCACCATGCCTGGCCAACTTTTTAGAATAGCAAACTTCAAAATCCTTCATCAGTCTAAGTAAATTGGTCAGAGGGCCATACTCATTTTATTTTATTATTTTGAGACAGAGCCTCAAGCTGACGCCCTGGGTAGAGTGCTATGGTATCACAACTCACAGCAACCTCCACTTCCTGGGTTCAAGCGATTCTCCTGCCTCCGCCTCCCAAGTAGCTGGGACTACAGGTGCCTGCCACAATGCCCGGTTACTTTTTGGTTGCAGCCATCATTATTTGGCGGGCCTGGGCTGGATTCAAACCTGCCAGCTCAGGTGTATGTGGCTGGTGCTTTACCCGCTTGAGTCATAGGCGCCGAGCCCATACTCATTTTAATTTGCTCCTTGTTCACATATTAAACTAACTTAGGCCCAGGAAAAATAACAGCCATTCTTTTCCTTGGGGGCTCTTGGTAGATTGATGGCTTTTTCTAGACCTTAAACAATACTAAGAAGTAATAAGATCATTACAGATATAATAAAACCACTGGAAAGAATACTAATAGTGAGGGAGTTTCCAAGTTTACCAAGTACAAAAAGCCCTAGTTCTGTCCACAATCCCCATCTCCCAATGCCTATAACTAAGGTGGAAATACAGAAGCGAACCTCCACTTTGTGCTCCCTCCCTGAACCCCAGGCCTCACCGCCTGTGAGCTGAGCATCTCTGAGATGGACTGGTCATACTGCTCTGCCAAGATCGCCAGCTTGCGGGTCTGTTCTTCCTTGAGTCGCTTAAGGAGGCTCTTGTGCTGAGCCTTGGGTGTGGTCTCCAACAAGTGTGCCCGCAGGGCTTTGTACTGCCGAGTCTGGATCTTACACGTCTCCTGGAACTGCTTCTTGATCTGCAGCTCCTTAGACTATGCAGTGGACGGATCAAGGGGAGATGGGGGCAGGGGAGAGGAGGAGGAAGAGGAAGAGGAGGAGAAGGAACAACCAGGGGGAAGGGGGAGAAGAGAGAGGAAAGGAGACAGAAGCAGAGACAGGGAGAGGGAGAGAAACAGAAAACATGTTAGACAGAGGGGGTGGGGGGAGCTGTATACAGACAGACATGGAGAGGTGGGATTGTGTTGAAAGAGATCAGGAAGGTATCAATGGGCAAGAGATGCAGAGAAGACAAGATAGGATCCAAGAGTATGACAAAGTTGGGTGGAATACCCATGAGAAAGAACATCAGAGTTAACAGACAGGGAACTGAGAATCTAGAGTACTGAGTGCACAAAAGAGGCTTTGACCATGCAGAGGGAGAAAATATGACCTAGAGATAGAAGCATGTGAGCAAATATAAGAATGTGCACATTATGAGCAAGAAGACCTAGTCACACAAAACACCCACAGAGGAAAGCAACACAACCAAGGACAGAGGAAGTACCGGGTCTAGTCACCTCAGGGAAGAAAGCAGGAAGGTAAGCGCTGAGCTAAGAAATGGATAAGAATGGGCTGCCCTGTTTCGGGCCACAGAAGGGAAAGGGGCAAAAGGAAGTGGCCAGAAAGGACCTGACAAGTTCAACAGGCCAACAGCTGCCACCCTGACCAGATCCATGTTCCAACCCACCCCTTGCACACTCAGCTCCCACTCCAAGCCCACAACCAATACGATTCCTCGCCTGCACACTCCTTCCTCCCCCAGCTCAATACCCCCCACTGTGGAGGGTTAGCAATTCCCTCCCCCAACCCTAGGGTAAAGTGGATTTGGGGGGCAGCAATACAGCTCCCAAACAGAAGGAAACTATATAGGGAATGGGTTGGGAGAAAGGTAGGGGATGAGGAGACCAAAAGGTTTGGAACCTATGGGAACCCACACACAGGGCACTGTGGGACTAAGAAGTTCTATGAAGCTCCACAGGGGCCCAGGCCCCAGAGGTGATGGTGGTTGTGGTATAATGAGGCTATGAAGGCAGAAAGGATGAGGCTGAAGAGTAAGAGGGTCTGAGATAATGTAGAAGGGGTGAGGAGGTCATGTAGCTGGGGGCCAAAGGTCAGACTGGGGCATACCAGGAGGCTAGGCGGCAGGACAAAGCAGACAGAGGCAGCCTGGGCCAAAGGTACAGTTCCGCTCAGATATTTTATTTGTGTTTATCTTTTTCTTTTTTTTTGGTGGGGGGAAGGGGACAGGTTAGAAGGGAGACAGAAAAACAAAATCAAAGAGAAGAAAAAAAACATGACTCTTCCCTCCCGCCACCACCCCTGACCCCAGGCCTAAGTCGATGAGGGTGAGGATGAGCACACACACAGTGGAGAACAGCAATAACTTAGGGAGGTGAGTGTCAGGAGGACACAGAGTGTGACTTCTGGACTCCATGGTAGAGGAGGCTGCCTTGTCTAGAAGTCTGAAGGGCTGGGCTTGGGGTAGGGGAGCATACTGAGGAAGGAGGGGCGAAAGGGAGGAGAGGACTGGGGACTGGAGAAACTTCACTGAATTGTGGAATATAAAGTGCTCAATGCTCTAGATTTGGGCCAGGGAAGGGCTGGAATTGAT
The DNA here is from genome assembly GCA_963574355.1 of Loris lydekkerianus. NCBI lineage: Eukaryota > Metazoa > Chordata > Mammalia > Primates > Lorisidae > Loris > Loris lydekkerianus. The sequence continues at coordinate 62,292 of CAUYPK010149300.1, read as the reverse complement.
TACCTCCAGGGAGGTAGGGCCCGGGACTGGCGCGTATGCGACCTCCGCCCAGCTAGAGTTCCTGGCAGTGCCTGGCAGGTTGCAGGGGGTACCAGCCGGCGCTGGCTGCGTGGTAGCAGCCGGGGAATTCGGCTGGGCCGTTCACCTCGAAGCAGGCCCCAGCTGGCCAGTGTGTGGATGGCCCAGGGGGGCAAGCGGGAGGCTAAACCCTGGCTGGCCCGTGCCAAGTACCAGTTCCAGCCCTTGCTCAGGGCCCAAACCTTGGCCAACAAAGCTAGTGGGTGTCGGACAGAGCGGGCATTACCCCGCTGGGGCCCAGGGACAGGCAGGCGGCTGCGGAAGACACACTTTTTGGTTTTGGGGTAGAGTGCAAATAGACCCCGGTCCCCCACAGCTCCACAACCCTGAAGGGCCCGGAAGGCCATGGGCGACAGGCGCAGCAAAAGCCGCAACCAGAGTCGAGAGATACCCCGGCGTATCCGGGGGCCCTGCTGCACCACCCACTTGCCCCCAGCTGCCATAGCCATCAGAGTTAGAGCTGGGTTTAGCCAAGCCAGGAGCCAGGCAGCCCCAAGGCCCAGAGGTACGCCCATGAGGCCTTGGCGCCAGCTTAGGCCCAGAACAGCCCCCAGTGCAATGCCCTGAGCCAGGACTAGGAAGAGACTGGGGGGCAGGTGCAGAGCTGTACAAAGAAGCAGGTAGGAGGCCCCCAGGCCCACCAGTCCCACCTCAAGAGCCAACAGTGCTGCCTGCAGGCCTCCCCCACCCTGAGCTGCCAGCAGTGGAAGCAGCAGCAGCAACAGTAGGGGGAGGAGGCCAGAGGAGGACCCAACTGCAAAGGAGAGGCCCGCCAGGAGGACATGGGACAGGAGCCCAAGGAGCTGGCTAGTAGGACCAGGCCTCAGATGTGTCGGAGGGGGTTCAGGGGGGATGTCTGGGGAGGGACAGCCATCTCCAGGATCCCTAGGAGTCCCAATTGGAGCCCCCTCCTCCTCTTCCTCCTCTTCCTCTGGGACTGGAGTCAGTGCTGGGCCCTGGACCCAGCCAAGCTCAAACTCCTCATCTAGGTTTCCATCCTCCTTCCCCCACAACTTCCATGTCCCAGCCTCCTCCTGGCCAACAATGCTCCTCTCTTGAGGTGCCAGGGATGGGACTCTAAACTCCTCTATCTCCTTCTCAGGTACACCCCAAACTTCCTCATCAAACAGACTCCTATGTTTTTGTGGACTGGGATTAGGGGCTCCTGATTCAACCCCCAGAATCCTCTGCTCCTCTGGCTCCAAGGTGGCCCCTTCCTTTCCCAAAATCCTTTTCTCTGAAACTGCCTCTTCCTCCTCTCCCAGAGTTCTTTGGTCCAGGACTGCCTCCTGGCCAGATGAGTAGGGCTGCTCTTCTCTAGGAGTGCCTGTGCTGGGTGGTCCCAGAGCCCCAGGAATGGGGAGCGGGAGGCCCGGGGGGCGCTGGCCTGCACGTACTTTGAGGCTCTTGGGCTGCTGGCGAACCTGGGCCGCGTGCTTCTGCCGCAACTCCTGCTCACGCCGCTTGTTGTACTCCAGCTGGTTGCCCAGCTCTGTCTGGTGCTGCAGGCGGGTGAGCTCAGCCCGTGTGCGCTGTACAGCTTGGAGCTGCCGTAGCTCCAGCTCCCGTGTGGCCTCATGTTGCCGAAGCAGCAGTGCACACTCCAAGTCCTTCTGTGTCTGTTTCTTGTTCAAGTCCTGAAACAGAAAGGAAGCAGGGCCCAGGGCCTGGTGAAGGAGGCTTGTTGGTTTCCAGGAAGTGAGAATCAAGGACTCTTGGCAGAGGGAGCTGGGATGGGTTAAGGTGGGAAGAAGACTAGGGATGTAAGGGAGCCAAACTCTTAACTAACCCAGAAAGAGAGGCCTATGGAAATTCTAGCTGGGTCTGCTGGGGATGAGAAGCAAAAGGGGTATTGAACAGAAGCTGAACCTTAACAAGGGCAGAGGAGAAAAATAACACAGTGAGGCAAATGGAAAAGGTTAGGTACCTGGGGCAGCCTACCTCTCGTAGCAGGTCCTGGTCTAGGCTATGCCGAGCTAGCAACATCTTGCGTTTGTATTGGCGACACTGCAGCTCAAAGTACTGGCGCTGCCGCCGTAGCAGCCCTGCCTCCTCCTCCGCCTGGCACTGCTGTAGCTGTTCTTTTTGCCGCAGAAGCCACTCGGCCTTCTCCCGCTTGGGTGTGCTGGGGTTCTCCTGGAGCTCCTGGGCAGGAGAGTGAGGAGTAGGGTCAGGGCCTACCTTGCCCACAGCCAGCCCCACCCCCTGCACAGCCCTCACCAACCTCCTTCAGCTGCTCCTTCCGAAGTTTGTAGGTCCGCTTCTGCGCCTCCAGCAGGGCAGCCAGCTCCTTCTTCTGCTGCCCAAGGATGTGCTGCTGGAACTTGCGCTCTTCAGCCTGGGCAGCTCGTGCCTCCTTCTCACCAATGGCTTGGTGCCGCCGTGCCAGCTTTTCTGCCTCAGCCCCAAAGCCAGCCCGCTGTGCCTCGAGCTCTCGCTGCAGCCGTGCACTGTGCTCCTCACGCTCACCCCTCAGTCGTGACTCAAGGGCCAGCAACTGCTTCTGGTGCTGTCGTCGCATCCGCTTATAGCCACTCAGCTGCTCCCGCAGAGCTGAGTCCTGCTCGTGCTCCTGGATCTGACGACTAACCTGGAGACAGAGAGAGAATGAGAAAAGGGGCTTAGCTCTGGCCCCCATTTTATTAACACAGACTGCCTTCATACTGCATGGATTATAGACTCATAGGTCATTTTCACTTAGTACTTTCCTCACATTTAACCTCTCTGAGCCTGTTTCCACAACTGGATAATGAGGATACTATCTACTTCATGAGTAGGTCTGCGCAAGTGAGATAATAAAAGGGGGGGGAGGGAGCACAGGGTATACACAAAAGCAGGACAATTCAGATTAGTTCAAAGAGTGAACCAGACAGACCTAGGATCAAATCTCAGCTTTGCCACTTATTAACTATGTGATCTCAGGCAAATTAACTTTGCAAAGCACCAATTCCCTAATCTTTTAAATGAGGGCAATAATACCTCCTCATAGAGAACTGTGTAGGTAGGGGTGATATATATCTAATGGTACATAGAACATGCCAGGCTTCCCTCCCCTTCAGCAAATGCAGTGGGCCTATTACACCCCAGGTACTGAGCTGGGATCTGTGCCACGAGATGGTAAAATAACAAGAACACTGGAACCAGTGTTCGGTGTTTAGAAGTCTTCATCCAAAATATGATCTAAGCCCCATTCTCAAATGGCTCTCTCAGTGGCTCCCAAACTAGTCCACACGGCCAAGCCCCTGGAAGTCGCAGACCTCTCTGCAAGTACTATAAACCACCAAGCACCACAGGCTCTGAAGAAATGTCGTAGCACAAAAACCAACTATAAGCAAAGGCTCCAAGAACATACTACACCTAACTAGTAGTCTCTAAGGCAGCGGTTCTCTCAACGACCTGTATTAGGAACTGTATTAAAGGGTTGCAGCATTAGGAAGGTTGAGAACCACTGCTCTAAGGAGATTGCTGCTGCTCAAATACAGCTAAGCATAAATGTGATCTAAAGTATTTATTAAAACCATGCACAAAAAACTATGCTTTATGAAAAACCCAGCCACTTTTTCCTGTGAACTGAGAAAGACTGCCATGACTTGACTGGTAGGACCATAGGCCTGGTTACAGATGCTGAGAACCATGATGGCACTTGGGCAAGTGCCTTGGGCATGCAGGCCCTCTGAGCCACAGCCACCTCATCTCTCAAATAGGAGCCCACCCTCTCTCCCAGGGTAGCCAGAAAGATTAAAACACAGGCCTGTGTAGGGGTCTGACAGCTAATCACTGGCACGAAGCAGATGCCTGAACATTGCACCTGTCTTTTGGGGTACAGAATCCAGCAAACTGTGATGCTGTTCAAGAGCACCCCAGCACGGGGCCAGACCTACCTGTGTATAGGGACGTGAAACATATGCCTGGCCAGAGGAGCCTAGAAAGGTACCTCAGAAAATGTTAGTTAAGCCAGGCCACAGAAATGGAGGAAGAGTTTTCCAAGCTTGGAATACCCAGGCTGGGCAAAGGGACCAAAACAGTCTGTTGGGAGGAGAAGGGAAGGGATGAGAAGAAGAGAGAAGGCAGGAGCCAGCAACAGAGAGTGAGGGTAGAATCTGGATTTTATCATGTGTCATTAGGGAGAAAATTACTTAGAAACAGAGTTTGGGGCATCCTGAGGAGACAGAAAAAGACAGCAAGCAGGCCAAGGGAGGAAGCCTGCTCTCACCAGGGAGGCAGTACGGATGGTAGCAAAGTGGTCCCGGTTGCGGCAGTAGGCCCGGCGGCGGGCAGAAGATGTGGTGGAGGCTGGAGCCGGGGCTGCAGGTGGCTGGAGAGGGCCTGGGGTCATCTCTGGCTGGTAGGGGTCATCATACAGGTTGTCCGAGCCCTAGAGAGAAGGAAGATGGAAAGGTTTCCCAAGGCTCAGAGGCCACTGGGCCCAAGGGGAATTACCAGAGGAGACCCATTCAGACTGAGGAGCAGTTGTGTTTAGGGAGGGAGAACAGGTAACGCAGGCGATTCCTGAGCACAAGAGCTCAGGCTAGGCCACAGGCACGTCAGGTCCACTCAGGGTGAGCAGCATACCGGCAGCCGGTGGATGATGGAGCTGTGGGAGGTGACTGTGTGCTCTCCTTCCTGCATCATAGCCATCTCCCGGGCTTCGGGGCCTTCTTCTTCTTCCTCTTCTTCCTCCTCTTCCTCCTCCTCCTCCTCATTGTCTGAAGCATCTGCTAAGCTGTTGACTGAGCTGCTCTGGCTGGAGGCGCTGATGGACATGCTGGGCACTGAGTGGCTACTCTCTAAACTGGTCAGAGTCCCGGCCCGGTGCATGTAGGGCTCTGCTTCCTGCAAACAGGCCGTGGGCTGTTGGACAGGGAAGAGGAAGAACTGGGGGTGTATGCATGGAGGTAGCACGAAGAGACAGAGGATGTTAGCAGGGGTGGGAAGGGGAGGGCAAATAGCTGCTAGGCGGCAAGCACAGCACAGGGGTTAAAGAAGGGAGGCAGAGCCAGCTGGGTCACCTCTTCTTCTTCTGGGGCCTCAGCACCAGGGCCATTGGGTGCCTCTTGGAAAAGGATCTTCTTCATTTTTCGGTACTGCAGGTTATCCAGTTCCCGCACAGCATCTTTGGTCCTCTGGATTAGGTCCATGATGACTGTAGGTGGCCGCTCCCGAAGCACAAAGCGGTGCTGAAGGAAGAGAACACTGAGGCCTGCTGCCCCCTCTACCCCTGACCCCCCTGGCCCTCAGCATCCCAGGCACTCCCCTGGGGACCACACCCACCATAGGCTGATGCTGGCCTTGTCTCAAACTCTCCTCCCACAATTATTTTCTCTACCACTCAGTCTCTACTTCCCCAGACAGACTCTTGTTCTTCTAGGCATGGCTAACAGGCAAGAATAATCAGGAGATCTGGTTCTAGTCCAGATCGTCTACCAAAGTGCTATGTGATCTTGGGTATGTTAGGAAGTCGCTCTAGACCTCAAAAGGTATTCTACACTTACAAAACAAGTATGTCAAACTAGATTATTAAAGTTCCCAACCAAGGCTCCTTAGGCCCCCATAGATCTGTTGAGAGAATAGGGCCCCTCTACTTAAAACTCAAAAATCATCTAAGGGAAATCATACATTTACCTATGATAAGGCTATACAGGTTTTTGGCTTGAATTACATCAGATCAGTGTGGTAACCCTTGTTATTGCATGCTGACCAGAAGCTTTGGCTGGCAATTATATACATCTTTGGTTAATAAAAGATGGGAAAACAAATTATTACTTTAAAAATTAAGGCAGTCTGGTAGACAAAATCTTACAAAACAAAATTCACTGGGCATTGGGGATGGGAGTGGGAATACACACATGAAGCTCTTGGTGGAGGAGGAATTGGGAACCCCTGATTTCATTGGGGGTTTCTTGTGGTTCTAACAAGCTACAGTTCTAGGAGCATGCCAGGTCAGTAAGCCCTCACCTTCAGAAGAACCTCTGAGGTTGGTCTGTCTTGAGGGATTTTCTGAAGACAGGAGTCAACAAAATTCCGGAAGTACTCAGACCTGGAAGTGATGAGAGGGTGGGAGAAGAAATGAACCAGGCAGTCTTAGCCCATGGCCTAACCCCTAGACCTAGGAAACCCAGTCCTCACCAGTGTCCTGACTGGAGCACGGGGGACTCGTTCTGTGCAATGTGGTATAAGGCACTCATCGCATTCATGTTAAACAGTGGTGGTTTCCGTTCCGCTACAGAGGAAGATCAAGGGGAAGAAGACAGTAAGAGAGATCAGGTGGACAGAGGATATTGGAATGGAACTGAGACAGCTCCCTGTCTTCCTTGCCACATAACCCTGAGCAATTTTTATAATCCCGCTGGGTCTCAATTAATTCCCTACTATACAATACAGCAACCATCCTCTTCACTACACAAAGGTAGATTGGGGATCAAAGAATACAACACATGCAAAGGCACCAAAGAAGACAGAAAGAAACACATTCGGTTATCAGTCCAACTAAGTGCAAATGAGAACAATAACTTGCTAAGTGTTAAGGGAAAAGAAAGAAAAAACAACAATCAGACCCTGTCCTCAAGAACTTTCAGTTCAGGCCAGGCACAGTTGCTCACGCCTGTAATCCCAGCTCTCTGGGAACCTGAGGCAGGTGGATTGCTTGAGCTAACAACTTTGACACCAGCCTGAGCAAGAGGAAGACCTCATCTCTAAAAACAGGCAGGCGCTGTGGCGGGTGCCTGTGGGAGGCTGAGACAAGAGGATCATTGGAGCTCAAGAGTTTCAGGTTGCTGTGAGCTACGATGCTACAAAGTGATACTGTCTCAAAAAACAAAAACTTTTAGTCTAATAGAGAAGATTAAATAGAACTGAAAAGTGACGTAACTTCAAAGTATTAACTGGCAAAGAGAGAGATAGGTAAATAATTGGGAAGTTGAGAGTGTGAGGTGGGCCCTAAAGTTATACATGTGCAGGGAATTCATAAAAAGAGATACTGGAGCTAGGCCTTAGATTGGAAGTTATAAACTGCAAATCCGTGCCCTACACAGATGTCTTGCATTATGTGATTTTTAAAACTTAATTGCCAAAAATAATAATGCAAATTTCCAGATTCTTTTTGTTTATTTTTTTCCCAGATTCGCTTTAAAAACTTAGATCTGGTGAAAAGGTATCTATACTCCTATATGACAATGGGCTGGAACCAAGTGATAGCTGCCTTCTTTATAAGGGAACAGCAACCTCCAGTATGCTAAAGCCTCCTCCATACTGCTTCTCTTGTGTATCAGTTGCTATTTAGAATCAGACTTGATTTTTTTTTTTTTTCCCAACTGTAGAGAAATATTTCTCTGTATCCCTATCTCTACCAAAAAACTAAGAGTAAATGGACAGATCTTAGTTTTTTTCTTATACTTGGCTTGCTTTATACATTTTCACCACCTGTCCAAAAACAGTAAATGTTGACTGTGGAGACGGAGGGAAAGGGCACGTCCGAGTCTCTGACCTTGGGCAGAGAATACAATACAAATCAAGACAAGGGAGTGAAAAAGTTTATGATACACTCAATGGTTGGAGCTCACGAAGGACAGCTAGTCTTTAGGAAGCAAACTCTAGCCTGATGTAAGAAAGGGGATAGCTTCAGTCATGAAGGCAACTGGGAGCGATTGATAGCTGAGTAGGGAGTAACACAGCACTGAGCTTAGGCACATCACCCTGGCATCAGTACTTAAGACAGACTAGAAGGGAGAAGACACTGGCAGTAGGAAGGATCACTACAGGAAGTTGTCAATGACAGTAACTAATAGCAACTCTTTTTTTGGCAACTATTTTGTGTTGGAGGCCTTACAAACATTGCCTCATCAGTTATTTCAATAGTGTAAAGTGGCAAAGATGAGAACCCTGACATGACTTTAAGGCCTCATGAATTCTCTGGACCGATTACTCACTCACTCTGCATTACATGCTATGTGCCAAACAACAGAAGCTGATCTCAGTTCCTCATGCCTAGTCTTACCTCTAGGCTTCTGCATAAGCTGCTCACTCTGTCTGGAATGCTCCTCTCTGCACACTTCAAAAAGCTATTATTTATCTTGTGGGTCTGTTTAAACATCTCTGCTACAAAGAGGCCTTCCTTAGCTCTTAAACTAGGTCAAGTCCCTTGTTTTATGTTTGTATTGGTCCCGTAACCTCTCCACTCAGTTTCCATCGTATTGATAGAAAACATGCCTGGTTTCCCCAACAACTTCAATGAGGGCAGAATTCTCATTCACTGCAATACTCCCAGACAACATAGTATACATTCAATAAAGATTCAGAACTAGAGGTGAACAGGAAGAAAAGACTGCTACAAAATCTTAAGGCCTGAGAGCTAGCAGGGTCTGACAGTCGCCCATATTGGGGAGTAGAGTCAGAATGGACAGGAGCTTGGAGACTGGGATCAAAGGAGGATTCTGGGAATAGTAACAGAAAAGACTAGAGAAGAAAGAGGATAAGGGAGGAGAGAAGATATCCTTACCCAGCTCAATGCAGGTTATCCCCAAGGACCAGACGTCTACTTTGCCATCATACTGCCCCTCATCCATTGCCAGGATCACCTCAGGTGCCATCCTGAGAGAACAGTCAGGAAAGAAAGGCTAATCACTTGCCCAGACCCTGTAACTCCTACTACTGACATCCTGGGAACTCTGTCCACTCACCACCACTCACTCACCAGTACGGGGTACCCACAAAGGAGTTGGCGGGTGCCATGATAGATGCAGAGCCAAAGTCCCCCAACTTCACCAAGCCGGGCTCTGACAGCAGGATGTTTCCAGCCTTTACATCCCTGCCAGAGGTAAAGTACAAGGATAAGACATGTCTCAGGAAGTCCAGGCAACAGCTTTAGCACATAGTTTCCAAGATGATTACAGCCCAGCTATATGAAGAGTGGTATCAAGATTGTCCCTCTCCCAGCCATCATTGATGCTGCTTTTACCTATGGATCATGTTGTGGGAGTGCAAATACGCCAGGCCCTGAAGTGCCCCATGGGTCACAGCTGCAATCTCCACTTCCTGAAGGGGCTTCTTGTGCACTGAAAAATAAAGGGAAATCATCAAACTGAGAGAGCCCAAGAGTGGAACCAAAATAAGCTTCCTTTAACCCTCCCCTTACAATGTCTCTGCTCTTCTCCCATCTCCTACTTAATTGGCCAAAGAGACACTTACCTTCTAGAAGGTCAGAAGCTGAGCCCAGGCAATACTCCATCACCAGCTAAAGAAGGGTCAAGGGTCAGAGATCAGCAGATCCTGGCCACCTCTGGCCCAGCTCCCTTCAGCAGACCCTCCAAACAGAGCTTCCTTGGCAATCCTCTATTTAAGCAATGCCCCCAGGGTAATGACAGGGAGAAAAGGCAACTGGAGAAAGTGAGGGGGTGATAGTAAAGTCCCTAGGGCTAGGGTCTCTTCTAGAAAGAGCCTAAGACATTCACCACCACTCCATCTCAATTCCTTCAAAGCCCCATTCGGTCTCCACCTCCTCTAGCCCACGTGCCCTTTCCTGCCTGCTAAAGCCTATGTCTTTCTTTGCATCAACCTTTCCTAGACTAATATTGCTGCTTCTGGGTCTAAGACTAAAGCAGTCAAAGTAAACTCCCTCATTCCCAGGATCTCCCAATGGCATCCCAAGCAGTGCCAACCTAAGAGACTGAACCAGGACAAGGGCAGGCCTGAGTGGAGGGGTAGCTCACCCAAGCTGTGTGCTCCCTCAGGTAACATCCCCGGTACTGAATGGTGTTGGGATGCCGGAGCTTCTGTAAGAACCGTACCTCCTTGATGATATCTTGCCACTTCTAGGAGGAGGTCAGGGTAGGAAGGGGGTTACCCAGCCTGTACCTTGAGACTGGGGTCCCCTCCACAGCCTGGTCTTACTGGGCCTGACCCACCTCATTTGACTGCTTCCCGCTATAGGACATCTTCTTGATGGCCACCACCTCGCTATTCCGGACATCCCGGGCCTAGAGGACCAGACCAGGAGTGGTAAAGGCCCCTGATGAGAGCCTTCCCATCTCAGTGGGAAGATTTGCTGGTCCAGAAGGAGAGGCTAGCATGGAGTAGTATAGACTGGACAGAGGCCCACAGGGGTAACAAGAGTCCCCCACCCCCCAAAACCCAACTCACAAAGTATACGGCTCCAAAGCTGCCATGGCCAATTTCCCGGAGGTCAGAGAAGAGCTTTTCAGGGTCATCCTTGAAGAAGAGCTCAGCCACATCAGGGTCCTTCAGGCTCCCGGCCCGGCCCCCAGCTGGCATGGTGGCCCCGGGGGGCCCTTAGAGTGGGGCCTAGCCTAGGGAATGGAGATGGGACTCCTTAGAATAAGAACAGGACCTTCTGAGAAAGGAAGGGGCCCCTCAAGTTTCTGCCTTCTCCTCCTCTCATTCCCTGATGAGGGGGAGGCACCGCTAAGGAAGGGCAGGGGGAGATTAGGAACAACATCAAATCTCAAAAAAAGTGAAGTTGCCTTGGCAACCAGATCACGGGGGCCGGGTCCCTGGAGTCCCTAAAACTGCTAGGAAGATTTTAAGAAGCTAAGCATCCTCTCCACTCCCCTCAGCCCTCTACAACTTCCCATTTCCCTATAACCCCTACTTCTCCCCTCAAGAATAAACGATTTTGCCTCCTAGTTAGCACTACAGATCCCCAAATGTCCTGTCCCCTAAGTCCCATACCCCAACTATTTCCAGGCACCTTCTTGTTCCCCTTGGTGCTGAAGTCTCCTCCTCCCTCAACCTCTCACACCCTGGAAGAGAACAGGAAATGGCCAAGCCGGAGGCAGTGGAAATCCGTTCATTGTTAGAAGTGGGTACTGGCCCAAAGGGGCCAGCAGACTCACTCTCAAAAAAGGCTAGGAACACTGGCAGACAGAAGATCCAGAATGGGAAGGACAGGGATATAAATGGCATCTGGCTTTCAGGGCCTCTGTGGTCTGGGCTGCCTTACTTGTCCAATCCAATCGCATAAGTGTCACACACAGGTACAGAACATTTGCAGTATACAAATAATATTTATTGAATATGTATAATAAGCACATGACATGTATTATTTCTCATTCAATCCTCATTGTAACCTTACAAGTCAAGTATTGTGATCACTTTTATTTTACAGATGAGAAAACCGGCTCAGGATGGTCAAGTGACTTGCCCAAAGCTGGTCCTCCATCACTGTGCTTTTTGGAGTGACCCTATGAAACACCAGTATAGATCATGATCACCATTTCCCTGATGAGGTCACTGAGGCACAGAGAAGAAAAAAGACTTCTCCAAGGCCAGAGAACAGTACCTTCCCCTCCCTAGTAAGGCTTGTGTGCCCATTATTCTCTCAGGTCATCACCCTCTTGCAGGAAGCCACCCCTAACTACTCCAGTCCTTGGAGGGAGCTGAACACCCAGCCAAACACCCTGAGAAATTTCCTGCAGGATATCAGAACAGGACCCTCAAGGGGATTCCAGGACAGGCTCCTGCCTGAGGACCTGCCAGAATTTAGGCACAAAGGAGCCTTCACCAGAGCTGGACTCCCTGGGCAGAGTTCTAGCTACTTAAAAGCACCTAACAATTTTAGCATGTAATTATATTTAGTTGTGCATTGTTTCCTGTTGTGTTACTTTTGTCTCCTCTGCCCAACTGGAGGGCAAGAAAGAGCCTGATTCTCCAGTGGGCCCCCAGGGTGCAAAGGGCTCAGAATAGCCTGTGGGATTGATTGATTGCTCTCAGCTCAGCCCTCAGCAGCTCCCAGGATGCTCAAAGCAGGCCCCTTTCTCCCTGCTGGCAGCTACAGAGACAGGCACCCCTCACAGGCACCACACACCCACACACAAAAGCAGGTGCTCAAAACTTGCCAAAGGAATCTTCCTGACCTCTTTACTAGCACTAGGCCCAAGAATGCCAACCTAGGACCCCAGGTCACATGGAAGTGGTGCCAGCCATTGACAAAACATCACACAGGTCTCCTTCCTCACAATAACAAACACTTGAACAATTACCAAAGCCTATGCTAAAACGGAAAATGTTATCCCCATTCTGCAGATGAGGAAACCCAAATGTATCAGTTTTTAAGTTGTATTACCAGTACATCCCATCTGCAATGTACAGCAACAGGGCTTTGCTAAGTTCCTTGTATCTTTAAAGTCTTCTCTTCAGTAAAATGAATTACAGATAGGGCCGTTGTAAGATTTTAATGAGATCTCCTACTTAGGAACACTATGCAGACACTCAGCATATGCATTTTTCCTTCTCTTCCTCCAGGGTTCCCACAGCTTTAATCTTTGGGGAGGTCATCCCACCCCAATAGCTTGGCTTTAACCATTGAAAGACACTAACGTGGCTATCATTTGTCAGAAGAGAGCCCTTTCAGCAACCCAGGCCAAAGTGTGGAATCAGGGTAAAGATGAAGGTCATGACACATAGAAAAATCCATGAGGCAGAGCCTCGGATCAGGAAAAGCTTCAAGTATAGCCCTCTTGGAAAGGGGGCTATAATTCTTAAACTGTGCCCCAATTGGTTCTCCTGGGGACCCGTGACCATGTCCAGGCTCAGAAGAAAAGAAATGGCAAAAAAGACGTATAGAACAGGGTAAAGATTTGATTGAAGACTTGGGTTCAAATTCTGATTCTCCCACTGTGTGACCTTGGGTAACCTCTCTGGGCCTCAATGTTCTCAACTGTAAAACGGGAAGATGCTAATAAAAGAATCCCCACAGGGTGGAGGGGGGTGATGTCACATTAAGAGAAGACATTTAAAAGTACTTTGTAAAAGACAGATTGCTTAACAAATGTATGAGAGTATACCATTATAACAAGAGACTGTAAGACAACCGTAGTTGGGGAAAAATATTGCCAGGCACCCCCAAACACACACACACCCGGGCAAGGACAAGAAACACAACCAGACCAGGCCTGAAAAGCAGATAAGAGAGGCAAGGGTGTCTACACCCCAGAGCAGTCAGAGAAAAGGGACAGGATCATGACGAGGTGGCTATGCAAGGCAAGTGAACAGGGAACACCAGAAGGTGTAAACCCATCTGATTAGCTCTAGCACCCTAGGACACGACCCCTGGTGACAACAGATGCCCTGTCACCTGAGGTCCCCATCAACCAGACACAATCGAGGAAAGAGGAAGGGGAAGAGAGTGGCAACAGAAGGCAAGGCTAGCCAGAGGCTGACCACTGGCCCGGCTGGGCTTCCCCATCCTGAGAGGGCCTACCCAGCTCCACCTTCTCAGAAAGGAGTACCCTTTCTTCTCAGTGCCAAGACACAGGGACCCGCGCCCCTATACCCCGTGTCTCACCTGGTAGGGGTCACTATGGTGCCCCAGCGCCTCCGCTTCTGCCTGGGGTCCTCCAGCGGCTCTGCCAAGCAGGGAGAGGGGCAAGGAGACCTTTCCCCTTGCCACCTCTTCCTCGGCTTTCGCCCTTCTTGAGGGGCGGGCCCGGGAAGCCTCCCGTGGAGGGGAGGGGGTGACAACCTGATCTGACCTCTCTGTCCAGTCCTCCCCCTCCTCGAAGGAGACAGTTGTTGAATCCCGGATTTTCTGACTGTGGGGTCTGAACCCCGTATATATGAAAAGGAAGAAACCGAACCCGATATTTAAATGCCTGGGCAATGAACCCCGGATACTGGTGCACGCAGGGTTCTGAGTCCCAGATATCTGAAATTCTATGAAACAGAAACCCAGGTTTAAAGAGGCTGGGATCCCAGTCCCGGATATCTGGAATGTGAAGGCTGAAGCGAGGGGCAAAGCCCAGAAATTTGGGACCCAGAGGCCTGAGCCCCAGGTCTTCGGCCACCGAGAGGGGGCCCACCCCGAGGACGTCCAGCTGCACTGCCCCTCTCACGCCGGGGTCTGAGGGTGACAGCCCCCACTCCCGCCCTAGCTTCCTCCCTTTCTCCTTCTCTCTTCCTAGAATAGCTGAAAGACTGTAGCTAAGGCGCTACTAACGGTCCGCGCGCGCTCTCTCCCTCTCCTTCCCTCGGTCTTAGCTTCTCTCCGCACCACAGCTCTGCTCTCGTCCCGGTCTCCCTCTCCCTCTTCCTCCCAATTCCAAGATGGAGACCGAACGGGAGCGCGCAGGCGCGGTAGGAACGCCGGGCCAAAGGGGGCGGGACCCTAAGGGAAACAGCCCCGCCTTCTCTTATTGCCGCGGCCGACCGAGTCCTTGTGCGCGCGCGCCCCGCCACGCGGACCCTCGGTGGGAAAAGGCGGGGATAAGGGCTAGGCTTGCAGGGGGAGGAACCCAGCATGCGGTCCGACGACTGGCAGAGGAAAGAATCGCGGCGCATGCGCTGGCCCCGCCTTCGCTCTGGACTCGAGCTTGTTGCTAGGGGAAGCTTTGAGGGGGCGCCAGAGGAAGGACAGAAGAGGCAAGCGGCGTGAACTGCGCCTGCGTGTATGGTAGATGTTGGGAGGGGTAAGGGAAGGCTGCTGCTGGGCGCAGAAAAGGCGGGAAAATGGACTGGTAAGAGATTAGTAACATTCAGTCTGGATATGGGCACCCATATGCAAGGAACGTTTTTGCACGTCAATGTTGGGAAGACTCAATGGGTCAAGTCCCTTCAGAAAACTGAGGCCCTGCAGAATTGCACGACTTCTCAAGGTCAGAGTACATTTATGTCAAAGCATTTTCATGACCTGTTAGCCTCCCCCTCAACTAGCTGGAATTATCAATTTTATTTTATAGAAGAAAATAAAACATAAAGGGGCACAGGATTTCCAAAGCCAAGTTAATCATGGTTAAGAACTGAAAAAAGTAACCTATCCCCTATGCCAAACTATATGTCAAAACAGACTCAACAAGGAAAAGTCCCCCCAACCTCCCAAGCTTGTCTCCCCTAAAATGCCCACCTTGATTCAATCCCCAATAAACACCTTAGGCAACACGGGGCAAAATAGCCTTTTATTTTTCCCTCATTTCAGCTCTTCACTGTAACATCTCTTCCAACAAGGCCCAAGAAGTTGATTTGAACCTGGGGAGAAAGAAAATAAAGAACAGGACAAATAAGAGACCCAGGCAGAGCTCTAGGGTACATGCAGAAACTGAGAAAGGAGCACAGGGAATGGTAACTAGAAGACAGGCACAGGCACTTAATCCCAAGGGATAGCCTCAGGCCTGCAAGATCCGCCAGGGGCCAGGAAGCCTTCCTTTCCCTGTCCAAGGCTGGACTAGCTCCATCATTTCCTGTCCCAAGCAGGTGGTTGGGATGTCTCAAAGCAAAATAAGGAAAGTTGATCTTGAGCTTCCAGGTCCTCTGACAGGAGCAGTTCCCTGAGCCTAGACTATTTCTACTTCTCCCATGGTAGTTTGCAAGGACACAGAAACCACATGGTGAAGATTTTTTGCAGAAATATTTTTTCCCTTAATGAGCTGACATATGAACTAGTTAGCCAATATGTCCCCACCCACTGCTACCTTTGTGAAGCTGATTCTCTCCAAAGATCTTGTTAGCTGAATCAACTTTTCCTAAATGCAGCGATGACTAAATGAAAGAGAGAAGGTGAGTGTAAAATTCTTGGGCACATACTACGTGCCTAGTAAGTGGGAATCATCAGTTAAGATTCTTTTGAGCTGTTCAAGTTGAATTTTATAAATTTGCATCATAAAGCCAGGTATTACAATTTCAGGACAAAAGCCCAACAAACATAATTCATATCCAGGAAGAATCCTTAAACTTGAACTCTCTTAACTCACCATTGTTGCCTAAAAGCTTAGACGTGAACTATAGCTATGGATCAATCTTAAAATCAGAATATTCCTTGAAACAAGTCAGTTACAAAAGAATATGTATGTATCTACCTATATAAAATTCCAAAATAAGTAAAAAACAAGCTATATTATTTAGGAATGCATACTTGGTGATATACCATAAAGCCAGATCATAGTTCTAGCGGATGGAAGGGTATTATCAAGAAGAAAGGGACCATAGGGGCTTCTGGGCTACTGATAATAGTATACTTTTTCCTGAGTGGTATTTTAAGTATCTACTTTATACTAATTTGTCTAACTGTGCTTTTTGGACTTTCCCACATCAGTGTTAAACATATAATAATAAAAAAGTAAAATTAGGAAACATATTGAGTGAGGCCACTCAATATTGAGGGAGGCCAGGTGAGGTAGCTCACACCTATAACCCTCGTACTCTGGGAGGCTGAGGTAGGTGGATTGCCTGAGCTCAGGAGTTCAAGACCAGCCTGAGTAAGAGTGAGACTCCCATCTCTACTAAAAATGAAAAACTGAGACAAGAGAATCACTAGAGCCCAAGAGTTTGAGATTGCTATGAGCTACAACACCACGGCCCTCTACTGAGAACAAAAAAGTGAGACTCTGTCTCAACAAATAAATAAAATACAACAAATAAAATTAACTGAGCATTGTGGCAGGTGCCTGTAATCTCAGCTACTTGGGAGGCTGAGGCAAGAGAATCACTTGAGCATGAAGGTTTGAGGTTGCTGTGAGCTATGATGCCACGGCTTTATAACCAGGGAGAGTGAGACTCTGTTTCAAAAAAATAAACAAACAGGCTTCGCGCCCGTAGCACAGTGGTTATGGTGCCAGCCACATACACTGAGGCTGGTGGGTTCGAACCCAGCCCAGGCTAGCTAAACAATGAAAAATGCAACAAAAGAAAAATAGCTGGGCATTGTGGTGGGCACCTATAGTCCCAGCTACTTGGGAGGCTGAGGCAAGAGAATTGCTTAAGCCCAAGAGTTAGAGGTTGCTGTGAGCTGTGATGCTACAGCACGCAACTGAGGGCAACACAGCGAGACTCTGTCTCAAAAACAAACAAAAATACTGAGTGCTGATGGTGTAAGTTGTTCTCGGTCCCTACAGAATAGCTATGGGTAAGATTGTTCTTAGGGACTCAGAAGAAGCAATATTTGAGGGCGGATTCCAAGGATTTGCTCTACTCCAGTTACAGCTGCCACCCCTACCCCATTCCCTACTCTCACAGGACTAAACAAAGAATCTCACCTGAGAACAAGGCAGGAAGTAGGCCCATGCCCTCAGAGCCGGGTTCTAGACCAGTGGGACTCTCGACGTGGGTGGAAGCACATAGCAGTGCCACAACAGAGAAGGCCACAGAAGAACAGCAGAAAGGAGCCTAAAACCAGCAGCCTCGAGCCACACAGAGCTAGCTCCTCCTAGGGGTAGGCACAGGGAGGGAAGAAGAAATGACTAGAGAGAGGGTGAGTGGGGAATCTTCCCTTGGGAAGACATCTTAACTCCAGCCAAGGGCTACAGAGAGATACCTACGTGAGGGAGAGAGCTTTCTAATTCTAGTGAGCTACTAAAGAAACAATGTCCTTTGTAGGTGTCTGGCGGGGTTGCAAACTGTTTTCTTTCTGTCTTTCTTTTTTTTGCAGTTTTTGACTGGGGTGGGGTTTGAACCCACCACCTCCGGTATATGGGGCCAGTGCCCCACTCCTTTGAGCCACAGGCGCCGCCCTGCAAACTGTTTCCTTGCCCAACTATCATCCTGAACCCCTATAATGCCTCTATGAGATAGGAAAATCTCAGCTAATCTCCTCTACCCATAGCCAGTGGAGTGCTTTTCTTTCCTCCTTGGGATACTGCAGTGGCACCCACTGCCTTCAGTGTTAAGTCACAGCCACCTAACTTGGGATTCACAGTGCCTCCCTGTCAGGCCCTGCAGTCTCTCCTGCCTCTTCTCCTACATCATTCCTAAACCTATCATCATGGAGTGCCCCCTATGGCTGTGCTCATGCTGGTCCCTTTGCCTGGAATGCATTTCCCTCTCCTGAACCTCCTCTACTGCACTCCCTGCCTAAATTTTCCCATTCACCCAGACAGGAAGAAAGATGTCGATTGCAATCCTAGCTCTGCCACGTAACCAGTTGTGTGGCCTCAGGCAATCCACTCCCTCTCTCTAAACCGGTTTCCTCATCTGTCAAATGGGATAGTAACACCTACCTCAAAAGGCTATTTTAAGATCAAGTGAGTTAATGAACCTGAAAGCACTTTGTACATTATAAACTACAGTGCACAATTCTCTTTCTTAGATACCTCCTTCTCTGTGAAGTGCTCTCCATAAATGTTCAAGTTAGGGTTAATTGCTCCTTACTTTGTGTTTGTATAACACACTGCTCACATCTCTGTGAGAGCAATTAGCCCATTCTGCCTCTTATTACAGCTTCTGAATTCCTTTGAGGTGGAGATCATGTTTATCATATTTAAAGACAATAGCAAACAGTAACAGCTGTCATTTATCAAATCTCTATCATCAAGTAGCAGGCATTTGTGGTGGGTATTTACAATCATTCTCACTTAATCCTTATTTGTTGGAACTACAAGATAGTATCAGGTTTTCTGTTTTACAGATGAGGAAGCTCATGCTCTCAGTTGGGTTCACACAGCCTCTAAGGAAGGGTTATAAAGCCTGTGCTTTTTCTACTAGGTAAAATTGCCTCTAGGAACTTTCTAGACACAGTAGTTAGCATGACAGTCTATGAAATCCTGACACTCTTACCGAGGTGAGCAGCTTGGTGAGCACAAGGTCTTCACGGCTCCAGACCCTGACACACTCCTCACCCATCCTAGGGCTTAGGGTGGCATTTCCTACTCCTTCCTCTGAACAGGATATGGGTGGCTGGCTGGAGGGCAAGATTCCTGGAACAGCACTAAAATATAGGCAGATGCCTGGGGCCCTTTCTGTGGTCACTCTGGCTGTGACAAGGATCTGCTGTTCTGCAGAAGATCCTGTGAGAGGCATAGGAGAAGAAATGGAGGAAAATTAGGGGTGGGGCAGGAGCCTCCATCTTCAGACTTCATTTCTAAGGCTTCCTATAATACCAGGTATTCTGGCATTGATTCTGTTGAATGAAGTATTCCATATACTATCATCTTTATCACTGAGAAAACAACTGTGCATCAATAAGAAAGTTAACTTAAATTAACTTACAATCAATACACACTGCAGACATCAGTCTATATAAACTGGTTTGTTCTTTTTAAAAGAGCAGTTTTTCCACTAGGTACCAAGACTCACTAAAAGGTTCATACCCTACATTAAATTAGTGGGGAGAGGATGGCCTATTCAGTAAATGGCCTTAGGACAATTTCCAAGTGGAAAAAATATATGGACTGTTATCTCACACTATAAAATACAGTCCAGATGTAGAACTATACAAACAAATTAAAAAAAAAAAACTTAAGCATGAAAAAAAATGAGAAGAATATTTTCTACTTTTAAAGTGAGGAAGGCCTTCCTATGAAAGACACAAAAACCTAAAAGCCACATAAAGGACAAGAGCAATAAACCTAATCTCATGAAGAGTAAATTAAAAAAACAAGTAACGGATTGGTTGAAAATACATATAATATGGCTGGGTACCCGTAGCACAGTGGTTACGGCGCCAGCTACATACGCCAAGGCCGGTGGGTTCGAACCTGGCCTGGGCCAGCTAAACAACAACAACTGCAACAAAAAATAGCCAGGCATTGTGGTGGGCACCTGTAGTCCCAGCTGCTTGGGAGGCTGAGGCAAGAAAATCACTTAAGCCCAAGAGTTGGAGGTTGCTGTGAGCTGTGATGTCACAGCACTCTACTGAGGGCAACATAGTGAGACTCTGTCTCAAAAAAAAAAAACAAACAAAAACTTATAATATATTTCAATGACAAAAAGATATACTATCTAGAACACAGATCTCCTACAAATCAAGAAGAACAAGACAACTTAAAAAATGAGCAAAGGAAATGAACAAGTAATCCACAGAAAACCAGAGAATGACTCTTATGCAAAGGGTCAATCTTACTAGAAATCAGAAGAAAGTAAATTAAAACAATTGGATAATTCCATTGCTCATGCACTTGGTAAACATTTAAAAGATTTATAATAACAAAAATTGTTGAAGATGTGAGGGATTACTTTGTGTTGTCTTACTTTAGACAACAATTTGGCTGTACCTATCATAATTTTAAATGGGAGATTTGAGGCCAGGTGCGGTGGCTCACATCTATAATCCCAGCACTTGGGAGGCCAAGGCAAGTGGATTGCCTGGGCTCGTGGGTTCGAGGCCAGCCTAAGCCAGAGTGAGACCCCATCTCTATAACTACCTGGGTGTCGGGGCAGGCACCTGTAGTCCCAGCTACTTGGGAGGCTGAGACAAGAGAATCACTTGAGCCCAAGAGTTTGAGGTTGCTGTGAGCCATGATGCCAAAACACTCTACCAAGGGTGACAAAGTGAGACTGTCTAAAAAAAAAAACAATAATTTTATTATTTTATTTTATTTTTGAGACAGAGTCTCACTATGTTGCCTTGGTAGAGGGCCATGGTGTCAAAGATCACAGCAACCTCAAACTCTTGGGCTTAACGGATTCTCTTACCTCAGCCTCCCAAGTAGCTGGGACTACAGGCACCTGCCACAACACCCAGATTTTTTTTGTTGCAGCTGTCGTTGTTTAGCTGGCCTGGGCTGGGTTCGAACCCGCCAGCCTTGGTGCATATGGCTGTCACTATAACACTGTGCTATGGGCGCCAAGGACTCCCCCCAAATAATCATTTTAAATGGGCAATGATAGAGACTGAGGGATACCCATCAAACCATGGATCTCTTTCACATTTGCTTTATATAATTTTACATGGTCTGAATGCACACCAGAATGAATATGTATAGTTTTATGAAAAGTCCATACCCTTTGAATCAGTAATACCACCTTTAGAAATTGATTCTAAGGAAAGGATTCAAAAGAAAAATGCAAAGCAGGGCAGTGCCTGTGACTCAGTGAGTAGGGTGCCAGCCCCATATACTGAGGGTGGCAGGTTCAAACCCGTCCCCAGCCAAACTGCAATAAAAAATAGCCGGGAGTTATGGCAGGAGCCTATAGTCCAGATACTCGGGAGGCTGAGGGAAGAGAATTGTCTAAGCCCAAGAGCAGGAGGTTGCTGTGAGCTATGACATCACAGCACTCTACCGAGGGTGACATTGACTGTGTCTTAAAACAAAACAAACAAACAAAAAATGCAAAGCATACCAACAAGAGGTCTACTGTGATTTTATCAAAAATATCCCCAAACAGCTGGGTATGGTGACTCACACCTGTAATCCCAGAACTTTGGGAGACTGGAGTAGGAAGATCGCTTGAGGCCAGGAGTTTCAGACTAGCCTGAGCACCATAGCAAGACTCCCATCTCTACAAAAAACAAATAAAATTATCTGGAGATGATGACACACACCTAAGGACTCAACTACTTGGGAGGCTAAGGTAGGAGGATAGCTTGAGCCCAGAAGTTTGAGGTTGCAGTGAACTGTATGACTCCACTGCATGGTAGTCCTGGCAACAGGGTGAAATGCTATTTTTTTAAAAAAGAAAAAGGCCAGGAGGAGTGGCTCACACCTATAATCCTAGCACTCTGGGAGGCCAAGGCAGGTGGATAACTTGAGCTCACGAGTTCCAGACCAGTCTGAGTAAAACCAAGACCCTGTCTCTACTAAAAATAGGAAAACTAAGGCAAGAGGATCACTTAAGTCCAAGAGTTGGAGGTTGTTGTGGGCTATGACGCCACGGCACTCTACCCAGGGCAACAGCTTGAGACTCAGTCTCAAAACAAACAAACAAAAATAAACAAAAACAAAATAGGAAACAAAATAGAAAACCTAAAACAAAATAGGAAATAGTAGAGTGTTTAATAAGGAAAGCATTAACTAATGATGGCCTAACCACTTAATGGATCAATTTAAAACCATTAAAATAATGTTGAAGACCAGGTAGCAATATGGGAGACCATTACATGTAAGTGAAAACAGCGAAATATAAATTAATACATACACCATAATTACAACTGAAAAGTGTACATGCAAAATTCTATAAGAGGATTTCACCCCTTTCTTCACATTTTCCAGATGAAATCAGTCACCAAGTCTTGTCGATTCCACACTTCCAACATCTCTCACAGATCCTATCACCATCTTACCTCAGCTTTTCTCATCATCTCTTTATTTCAGCCACCCCTATCTGGTCTTCCTGTATTCAGACACATTCCTTCCAGGCAGTCAGCCACAAAATGTGATTTTCAAAAGAGAACAAGAAAAACAAAATCCTACTACTTGCCTGATTAAAGTTTTTGAGTTTGTCCAGTGTACTAGATAAAGACCAACTACCTTGGCTTGGCACATGAGTCTCTCCATGAGTTTCTTCCTCTTTTTAAGATCCATCTCCAGCTACTCATTCAACATTCCTCCTCCTACATGAGCCAATCTGAACTCCTGAAAGTTCTTAAACACACCATTGTGGTTCCCACCTACATGTCTTTGTGTATGCTGTTACCTCTATCTGGAACTGTATATGCCTAAGTACCCTCAAACCTTACTCAGGTGTGGTATTCTTGGAAAAGCCTGCCTTTACCAGCCCTGCTTTACAGACTTGGGGGTACTTCATCTGTATTTGGTGTTCTACTTCACACGTTGAAGGATATTTACTTCTATTCACATCCATATCCTTGCTAGACTATGAGCAACTTGCGGGAAGGGTATGTCTTACAGATCTCTGTATTCCCATGCCTGGTACATATTAGCTGCTCAATAATTTGTACATGGTTGAGACAGTCATAGATGGCTGTCCTCCTAAAATAATATTTGATGTTGTTACTTTCTCTCTAATCATTATAAAAAGGAAAAAGCTTCTTTGCAGAGATATTAACAAGCTGATCCTAAAATTCATATGGAAACTCAAGAGAACTGGAATAGCCCCAATAATCCTAAAAAAGAAGAACAAGGTTGGAGGCTTAAATTTTCTGGTTTCAAAATTTACTACTAAGCTATAGCAATCAAAACAGTGTGGTACTAGCATAAGAACAGACCTCTAGATCAATGGAATAGAACCAAGAGTCCAAAAACAAACTGATGGCATCTATCATCTATGGTCAATTGATTTTCAGTAAGGTGCCAAGATCATTCAATGGGGAAAGAACAGTCTTTTCAATAAAAGGTGCTGGGACAACTGGCTAGCCACATGCAAAATGAAGTTGGACCCCATCCTCATACCACACACAAGAAGTAACTAAAAATGGATTATAGACTTAAATATAAAAGCTAAAACTATAAAACTATTTGAAGAAACTATAGAGGTAAATTGCTGTGACCTTAGGTTAGGCAAAGTCTTCTAGCCAAGGTAGGTGGAATGCCTGAGCTCACATATTCAAGACCAGCCTGAGCCAGAGTGAGACCTCATCTCTAAAAATAGCTGGGCAGCTGGGCATTGTGGCAGGTGCCTATAGTCCCAGCTACTTGGGAAGCTGAGGCAAGAGAATTGCTTCAGCCCAAGAGTTTGAGGTTGCTGTGAGGTATGATGCCACAGCAGTTTACCAAGGGCAGCAAAGTGAGACTGTGTCTACAAAAAACAAACAAACAAGAAACAAAAGAAAAAGATAAATTTAAATTAAAAATTAAAATAATTTATGCTTCAAAGAATATCAACAAACTAAAAAGACGATTCGCAAAAATGAGAGAAAAGATCTCTATAAATTACATATCTGATAAGGGACTTGTATCTGGACAACATAAAAACTCGTATAACTCAATAATTAAAAGACAAATTACTCAATTTTAAAAATGGGCAAAGACTGAACATATATTCCTCCAAAGAATAAAAATGGCCAATAAGCACATAAAAAAAAATTATCAATCTTACTAGGTATCAGGAAAATGCAAATCAGAACTGCAGTGTGATACAAAACTTCACACTAAGTAGTATGACTACAATCAAAAATACAGATAATAACAAGTGTTGGATGGGCGGCGCCTGTGGCTCAAAGGACTACGGTGCTGGCCCCATATGCCAGAGGTGGCAGGTTCAAACCCAGCCCTGGCCAAAAAACTGCCAAAAAAAGCAAGTGTTGGTGAGGATGGGAACAAATGGGAAACCTCATTCTGGTGGGAATATAAAATGGTATAGCTGCTTTCAAAAACTGTTGGCAGGCTCGGTGCCTATAGCTCAGCGGCTAGGGCACCAGCCACATACACTGGAGCTGGTGGGTTCAAATGCAGCCAAGGCCTACCAAACAACAATGACAACTACAACAAAAAAATAGCCGGGTGCTGTGTCGGGCACCTGTATTCCCAGCTACTTGGGAGGCTGAGGCAAGAGAATCACTTGAGCCCAAGAGTTTGAGGTTGCTAGGAGCTATGATGGTGAGCTACAATGCTATGGGACTCTACCAAGGGCAACATAGTGAGACTCTGTCTCAAAAAAATGAAAACAAAACTATTGGCAGTTCCTTAAAAGATTAAAATACAGAGTTAAATATTCTACTCTTAAGTATATTCTGAAGAGAAATTAAAGTATGCCCATGCAAAAACTTACCAAATGGTCATAGCACCATCATTCATGATAGTGAAAAAGTAGAAAGAACTCAAATGTTAAATGATGAACGGATAAATAAAATGGAAATATTTACATGATGAGAGTTATTCAGCAATAAAAAGATAAAATACTGATACATGTACAACACGGATGAACCTTAGAAACATCACAAAAGACCACATATTATATGAAATATCTAGAAGAGGCAAACCTACAGAGACAGAAAGTAGATTAGTGGTTGCCTAGGACTAGGAGATTTGTGGGGGAAGGGAAGTAACTACTAATGGGTACAGGGTTTCTTTTGGGGGTGATGAAAATGTTCTAAAATTGATTGTGGTGATGGTTGTATACTTTTGTGAATGTACTAAAAGCCATTCATCCATTCATTCATTTTTAGAGTCAGGGTTTCACTCTGTCTCCCAGGCTGGAGTGTGGTGGTGTGTTCATAGCTCACCGCAGCCTCAAATTCCTGTGCTCAATTGATCTTCTTGCCTCAACTTCCCAAGTAGTTAGAATTACAGGTGTGTGCCACCATACCTGGCTAATTTTTAAATTTTGTGTGCAGAAATAAGGTCTCACTTTGTTGCTCAGGCTGGTCTTAAATTCCTGGGCTCTAGTGATCTTCTCACCTCCGCCTCCCAAACTGCTGGGATTACAAGCATGAGCCATCACACCTAGTCTATTCGTATACTTTAAATGAGCAAATTGTATAGTATGTAAATCATACCTCAATAAAACTGATATATACTTTTCAAAAAGTAAAACAAATTATCCCAAGTCTGTATATATCAGATTATTATTCTGTTCTTTGTTCACATACATGTACACCTGGACATACATATAACCCCCTACACACATATACATATATGATACCTAGGAAAATCTTAGAAAGATAGTATTGGAAAGGACCTCAGAAATCAGAAAATTCCACCTTTATCTCCTCCCTCTTCATCTTCCAAATTTCAAATAAGGAATCTGAGGCCAAATATCACACAAAGATTAAAGGCACACATTGACTCTTTCTCTCACCTACACACTTGTCATTTTCCAAGACTATAAGCTCTTTGGAAATCGATGGTGTCTAATTTTTTTCTCTATCTTTTGTAGCATACAGAGCTATGTCAAGCACACAGCAGGCACTTAAGACACTAGTTTGATTGAATGCAACATATTTATCAGATATCCCTGCGGAAAAAAAAAAGGTGTCTCTAAGAGATAGCCACAGGGATGAGAACGAACACCTAGTCCACCTCATTACATCTCCAAGGACAAACTCAAGAACCTCAGAACTAGAAAGAGAAAGGGAAAACACTTATAGAGAACCTCTAGAGAACCCTCACTATGGGCAGCATGTTCACTGCAACTACCTAGTCCTTATTACAGCAGAAGTGACTAAGACCCAGGGATATGTCCAAGGTTACCAGGTTGGTGAGGTCAGAGGCAGGGCATAGACCTGAGCGTTCTAATGCCCAACACCACATTTCTCCCCCATCTCACCTTTCCGTCCAATCTGACTACCCAGGATCTTGGTTTGGAATGTCTGGGTCTTGTTCATGTCTGTACCATCTCCAAAGTGCAAGGTGGTCAGTAAACCCACGATGTGAGACCCTTGCCATTTCCCTGTGACTGTCCCATTCACAGGGCACAGAGACAGCTGACCAAAAGATCTCAAAAAGGAGACCCAGTCCTGTGTGCAAAAGGAGGGTGGGAGAGAGGTGAGATGAGATTAGCAGCAAGAGCTGGTCTACACAGGAAGGATGAGCAGGAGGGCACTTACCTGAGGGATGTCAGGGCTGCGCAGGCCAGTCCTGTGTGTGAGGAGGAAGCTGCCAAGGCCCAGGCCAGAAAGGCCAAGCAGCAGCAGGATCAAGGTGGCACAGACCAGAGGAGGGTGGTGGGCCAGACAGAGATGCAGGTTGTGCCCTGCCTGGCAGTTGCCCATGAGGAGCAGAGGGGTCTGGGCCTCCACGAAGAGCCTGCTGGAGGACAGGGAGGGAGAACTGGACAAGAGCCTGCTGGTGAGAAGGCAATCACCAATTTCATAGAAAGGGAAGCTAAAGCTCTGAGAAGACAAAGTACTTGTTTAAGACCACACAGTTAGTGGCAAAACCAGGACAAGAAATCTAAGCCTCTTGACTGCAAGTTTGTCTCCCTGCACCACTCGATAAACATTTGTTGCATTTCATTTCTGAACGAATCCAACCAGAAGTAGAGCAGAGTACTCTGTGCTGGAAAAAGGAACCCGAAAAGGAGAATTCTGGCTGGAGAAATAGGAAGCAGCTGTTCTAGGGCTAGGGCTTAGCTGAAGATCAGTTCCAGCCAGAGCCCAGACAAGGGAAGTGTCTGCAGAACTCAGCTGCAGAGTTAGAAGGCTGTATAAACCCCTCTGCTACTCACTATGTAAGGCCAAGTCCGTTAACCTCTCTATGAGTTTAAAAATCTGTGAAATGGGAGTTCTAAGAACACCAAATGTGGCAGATAAAGCAGTTTGCATGGTACTTGGCGGTGCAGGAACTCAACAAATGTCCATTTGCTTTTTCGTTCTCTGTTTCATAATGATTTTCAAAACTAGATGGGGCCAGGCAAAAACACTGTGGGGGAAACAGGCTCGCAAGACTTCAACAAAGCAGCGGTAGAACTTAGGTCTGAAATCCTTCTGCTTCCGAGTGGGGTGCTCCTTCCCACGCAAGAAGCAACAGTCTGATAAAAAGAGTATCTGGAGGGCGAGGAGATAAACAGAGGGTAAGGGAAGAAGGAGGTAGCCACAGAAATGGAGGTGTCACAACTGCTCAGCCCCTCGCCTGTCTCCCGTCCAGGCACTGCTGGAAGCGGGGGAGGAAGGAGTAGGGCAGAGCCGGAGGGTAGGCTCCTGGTGGTGCACCGGAGCCACCCCTGCCCCTCCCAATCTTTCCCCCAGCAAAAGATCGCAGCACCCTCATCCCTTCCCTGTCTAGCG
Organism: Loris lydekkerianus; assembly: GCA_963574355.1. Classification (NCBI taxonomy): domain Eukaryota; kingdom Metazoa; phylum Chordata; class Mammalia; order Primates; family Lorisidae; genus Loris; species Loris lydekkerianus. The sequence goes on along the minus strand of CAUYPK010149300.1, from coordinate 34,934 downwards.
AGTCGGGTTCGCCCGCAGCTCTCACCGCTTCGAGCCGGGCGGAGGCCAGCGCCCCCGGCGACGTCAAGCGTGGAGCCGCGAAGGGGCGGGGTCCGTGCTCCGGGTTTCCCTTTCCCCCTCACCCATTCCCTCCCCCCCGCGGCGGGGTCCGCATGCGCAGTGGCCACGCGGTTCCCGCCTCGCCCCTTCCAGCGGGTTGGAGGCGTACCAAAACGAAATCCAGCCAGGGGACTGTCGGGACGAAGTAACTCCGCGGGAGGTAAGGAAAAGGGATCCTGGCGAGGCAGCTAATGCTAGAGACGTTGTAGAGACCTGAAATCTCCTTCCGGAGAGACCGTGGGGGAAATTTCAACGAGAATCTTGTTGCAGGCATTTTTCTATTGCTCGTCCCCCACCCACCCCGATAGCATAGCCCAGCCGTGTCCAGGTTCCGGGTAAGGATTTGGGGTTCGCTGAGAGGGGAAGAGGTGCCGTTTTAAGACTCTGTTCTTCCGGGCTGGAAGTGGGTTTGGGCTCCACTCTTCTGCGCACCCCAGTAATACTTAATGTCTACATCTCCTGCATGGCCCTGGATTTTAGCGACTTCTTAATGCGTAAGATCTTAGATTTGCAAGGCTGCTCAATAGAGACCATCTTATTTCGTCTCTGCCTACATTTTAGAGATGAGAACTTCTTATCTGAAGTAGTATGACACATGCAACCAGGAACTCTGGGTTCAAATCTTGTCTCTGTCCGCCCCCCCGGCATCAGCCACAACTGGGAGACTAAGTTCACTCCTCTGCTGAAAGGGATTGCCCTACCTATCTCAGTGGTTGGATAGGAAGCTTAAGAGGCAAAGTGTGGGGAAAACACAGGCCCCAGTGCGCAGTGAGCACACGCCAGCACCTGACAAGTGCTGTTTGAAAAGGAATCTTTGAGTATTTATCTCGACTGTGCCTTCCTTAAGGGAGAGACTGTCATTTAGTTGGTGGCACAGAACCTTCATATAAATGGTCAAATGATTTTGACAAGCGTGCTATGACCATTAGTGAGGGAAAAGACAGTCTTTTATGTGCATCAAAGGACACTGTCAGGCTGGGCGCAGTGGCTCACACCTTTAATCCTAGTATTTTGGGAGGCGTAGATGGGTAAATTGCTTGAGCTCACCAGTTCGAGGCGAGCTTGAGCAAGAGCGAGACCCTGTCTCTAAAATAATAGCCCAGCGCGCTTGTAGTCCCAGCTGTGGGGGGGGTGGGGGCGGGGCAAGGCAAGAAGATCACTTGATCCCAAAGGTTTGAGGTTGCTGTGAGCTATGACAGCATAGCACTCTACTGAGGGTGAAAGAGTAAGACTCTGTCTCAAAAAAAAAAAAAAAAACCCTAGCAACAGTGTGAAAAGGCAACCCACAGGATGAGAGGAAATACGGTATTTGAAATTTTATCTCTGATAAGGGGTAAATATTATTTACTATTATTTTTTTTTTTAAGACAGAACCTCAAGCTGTCACCCTGGGTAGAGTGCAATGGCATCACAGCTTACAGCAACCTCCAACTCCTGGGCTCAAGTGATTCACCTACCTCCACCTCCCAAGTAGCTGGGACTACAGGCGCCTGCCACAACGCCCGGCTATTTTTGTTTTTTTTGCTTGCAGCAGTCATTGTTGTCTGGTGGGTCCAGGCTGGATTCAAACCCCCCAGCTTAGGTGTATGTGGCTGGTGCCTTAGCTGCTTGAGCCACAGGTGCCGAGCCAAGGGGTAAATATTTAGAATATATACTCTACAACAAAAAACCAAGCAACCCGATTAAAAAATGGTCAAAGGCCTTGAATAGACATTTCTTTTAAGAAGATATACTGTACAAATGACCAGTAAGCACACGAAAAGATGCTTAACATCACTTATCATTAGGGAAATGCAAATCAAAACCACAGTGAGGGCTCCGCGCCTGTAGCATAGTGGTTACCAGAGCCAGCCACGTACACCGAGGCTGGCGGGTTCAAACCCAGCCCTGCACAGCTAAAACAATGACAACTGCAACAAAAAAACAGCTGGGCGTTGTGGCCGGCGCATGTAGTCCCAGCTACTTGGGAGGCTGAGGCAAGAGAATAGCTTAAGCCCAAGAGTTGGAGGTTGCCGTGAGCTGTGATGCCGCTGCACTCTACCCAGGGCGACAGCTTGAGGCTCTGTCTCAAAAAATAAATAATGCTTCTACCAAGGGCGACATACTGAGACTCTGTCTAAAACAAATAGACAAACATAACAAAAAAAAACCTCACAGTGAGATACCACCTTTTACCCATTAGGATGGCTGCCAGCAAAAAAAAAAAAAAAAAAAAAAGGAAAAAGAAAAAAAGTAAGTTTTGATAAGAATGTCTAGAAATCTGATTGCACTAATGTACACAGCTATGATTTAACAATAAAAAAAAAGAATGTCTAGAAATCAAAACCCTTGTACATACACTGTGGGTGGGAATGTAAAATGATACAGCTACTATGGAAAGTAGTATGGCAGTTTAAAAAAAATAATAGAATTACTATATGATTTGGCAATTTTGGGTGTATTGTATACCCAAAATCAGGGTCTTGAAGAGATTTGTGCAGCTGTTTTCATAGCAGCATTATTCACAGGAGCCAAAAGGTAGAAGCAACACAAGTGTCCATCAGTGGATGAATAAACAAAATTGTATTTTTCAGCCTTACAAAGGAAAGAAATTTTAACACATGCTACAACATGGATGAACCTTGAGGACATTATGCTTAGTGAAATAAGCAATCAAATAATGACAAATGCAGTATGATTCCTTATATATGAGGTACCTAGAATAGTCACATTCATAGTGGAATGGTGGTTGCCAGGGGCTAGGGAGAGTGAAGAATGGGGAATTTTAGCAGGCTATAGTCCCTGCTACTAGGCTGAGGAGGGAGGATTGCTTGAGCTGTACACTTAAAATGGTTAATATGGTAAATTCAATATTATGTACATTTTATTACAATTAATAATAATAATTAGCCCAGGCATAATAATCCCAGCACTTTAAGAGGCTGAGCCTAGAGGATTGCTTGAGCCCAGGAGTTTAAGACGGCAGTAAACTATGATTATAGCTGCAGTCCAACCTGGGTGACAGAGTGAGACCCTGTCTCTTAAAAAAAAAAAAATTATAATATTTTAAAAAAACCGTAGGGACAAAAAATTCATGGCACAGTCTCCTAGGGCATAGTGGGTGCTTTGATTGGCTTAATTGAAATTCTAAGCATAGAAAGTATTTTCTTCTTGGGGGGGGGGGGAATGTAGCTTATGGAGACTCTTACTAAGAAGGCACTGAGCAAGTTCAATAATATCCATTCCTTATTTTTCAGGTGCTAAATAGTTTCTAGAGAGGTTAAGGGATATATCGCAAGTTAAACCTCAGCCAGCACTTCAGCCCAACTTTCCTGGTACAGAATCCAGTCTCTTTCCTACTAAATCCTCCTTGCTTAGTCCTGCCAAAAGATCTCTCCTGACCACATACAAAGATTTCTGCCCATGCACTCCCCATTTATACCCAGCCCAGGCTGGGCCAACTAAGCAACCTTTCCCTGATCTGGCCTAGGCTCCCTACCCAGGACCTCAGCTCCTGGAATAGAACGACTTTATAAGCCCTGGGTCTTTTCATAGTTTAAGCATATAGTGTCCGCTCAATAAACATTTGTTTGTCAAGTTCCCCTGAGAATTCACCAACTTTCAGTCTCATTTTAAAGTTGGGAACACATCTCTTCATGCTTAAACATTTGGGTAGTTTAGGTAAAACATAAAACAAAGTTTATTTGGTCAAATGTTATTTGGTCAAGTGCTTTCTTAATGCCTGCTATGATCCAGGCACAAAATGAATATCCATGTATCAAAAAGTTTATCAATGCTTCTACTTAATGACAAGTCTAATTCGTAGGGTAGGATAAAGCTTGGAGAAGTGTCCAGCATGGTGCTGGTACACAATAGAAGGTCAACAAATGTGAGTTTTTCCTCATTATTCTTGTGCAGCAGAGTAATTAGGCATATTTGAGTAGCAATTCTTATAAATGACCATAATCAGTATTTACTTATATGGCTAAACCAAGCAATTCTATGGACTAGTGGAGGCAAATTGGTTAGAGGAAGAACTGCCTTGAGGCCTGAATGGATGTGAAGAAATGTCTTAGAAAAGAAAAAGTGGTGGTGGGGAACAGGAGAGGATACAATTAGTTGTGTAGTGTAATGCTACAATACGATACTAACATTTTGATTTCATCCACTTAACAAGACCTCAAGGTTAATGTTATTGTAGATAATTTAACCAAGGTCATACAGATACTAGGGGGCAGAAGTTGAGTTAGAATTTAAGCCTGACCACAGCCTATCACAAGAGAAGCAGAAATCCAGTTTAAGAAGAGAATCACCTAGTCCCTTGAAAGAAATTGAGGGAGGAATTCCCTGGTCATTCCATTGTGATAAATTATCTCAAAGCTCTGGCCCACATAAAGCTCTGAGAGATCTGTTTGATTGTGGTAACTCCACATAATTTTATTTAATAATTAAATTATTAAAAATTATTTAATAATTTTATGGTTGGGGTCACCACAACATGAAGAACTGTATTAAAGGGTCGCAGCATTAGGAAGGTTGAGAACCACTGTTCTAGATTATTGAGACTTAAAACATTTTGGGGTTACAGACCCTTTGAGAATCTGATGAAAGCTTTTCATTCAATCATTCGGATATTCAATAAACATCTCTTGGCTGCCAGCCTTTATTCTGTGGGCTGGGTGTACATGGTGAACAAAGTATTCATGATCCCTGGTCTCCTGGAACTATAATCTGGCTATGGAACTCTCTCTCTAGAAAAATTTGTGTTCACCTAAACTTGTTCATGCAGTTTCAATCAGTGGAGCCTCAGTCCTCTTGGAGTCAATCCTTAAACAAGAACCCTATAGAGATGTTAAACATCTGTACTGAAAATGGTTCTCTCTATTCTAGCTGGGCCTTAGTTTTGTGTTTAGTTTCATATCAGAACTACTTGATAAAATTACCCCTTCTCTCCAGCTTAATCTAAGAAGTGGATTTCAGCTGCTCAATAAGAGACACACTAGCATTTGGGATCAAACCAGAAATATGAACTATAATTATTAAACTCATTATCAACCCACAGATATTTAATAACTTCTGAAAAGCTGTAATTTCTTACTCTAAGTCCATCCTTTCGTTAATCAATTATTCTGACTCACACTGCTTTGTTTTGTTTTTACAGACGGAGTTTCACTCTATGCTAGAGGGCAGTAGTGTCATGATAGCTCACTGCAACATCAAACTTCTGGGCTCAACAATCCTGCCTCAGCCTCCTAACTAGCTGGAACTATAGGCATGCCCTACCATGACTGGCTAATTTTTCTATTTTTTTGCAGAGGTAAGGTTTCCTTCTTGCTCAGGCTGGTCTTGAACTCCTGGCTTCAAGCAATCCTCCTACCTTGGCCTACCAAAGTGGAATCCCAAACTTTTGAATACTAAATTTTAACATTTAGCATTACCTGGGCGCAGTGTTCGTGCCTGTAATCCTAGCACTTTGGGAGGCTGAGACAGGTGGATTGCTTGAGCTCAAGAGTTCAAGACCAGCCTGAGCAAGAGTGAGTGAGACTCTGCCTCTAAATATAGCTGAGTGTTGTGGTGGGCACCTGTAGTCCCAGCTACTTGAGAGACTAAGGCAGGAGGATCACTTGATCCCAAGAGTTTGAGATTGCCATGAGCTGTGGCACCATAGCACTCTACCAAGGGTGATAAAATGAAAAAAGTTTTAAATTTTGATGAAGTCCAATTTGTGTATATTTTATCATTGCTTATGCTTTGATCTCTTATTTAAGAAATCATTGCCAGTGTCATGAAGGTTTATTCCTATGTTTTCTTTTTCTTTTTTTTAAGCAGAGTCTCAAGCTGTTGCCCTGGGTAGAGTGCTATAGCGTCACAGCTCACAGCAACCTCAAATTCTTGGGCTCAAGCGATTCTCTTGCCTCAGCCTCCCAAGTAGCTGGGACTACAAGTGCCCGCCACAACGCCCAGCTTTTTTTTGTTGTTGTTGTAGTTTGGCCGGGGCTTGGTTTGAACCCACTGCCCTTGGTATATGGGGCCGGCACCCTACCCACTGAGCCACAGGCGCTGAGCCCCCAGCACCATTTCTTAAATAGACTGTCTTTTTCCTGAACAACCAATGCAAGGGGACTGCCTTTGTTTTTCCTAACTTGAAGCACTCTTAAGGCAGAGAAGCAGCTACATAGAGGGTGTTTCTAGAAAGAACTGAAAGCCAAATGAATAAGTCAGTGCCACCTGGGCAAAATATAATAGTTGAGGCAAACAGCATACACATCAAAAGCCCAGAAGGAAAAAATGGGGAGTAGAATCTTGGAAAATAGGGCTTTGAAAAGCTCCCATATCCAGGCCAGGATGCATGCTCAGAAAATATCTGAGAAGATTGTAATCTTTTCCCTCTAGCTGGCCTTTATGTTTAGCGCAAGCAGGAAGTTATAGACAAAGTACAGTTGTAAAAATGGCCTGGCTAAATGTTGAAGGGGTGCCAAACACAGACAATCTACAAAGACCTAAAGAGTAATTTTCTTCTTCTCTCCTCTGTCTGCCACTTCTACTCCTCATTGTTCCTTCCCCCACATCTAGTATTCGAAATGTCTAGTTTTCAGAGGAAAAAATAAGCATGCAAAGAATCAATGAAACATGGCTCATTTACAGGAAAAAAAAATGAATATCTAAGGAAGTACAGGATTTGAACTTACCAGGCAAAGACTTTAAATCAACTGTCTATAGCAGTGATTTTCAACCAGTGTGCTGCAGCACATGGATCTTAGGTGTGCTGTAAAAAATTTTAAAGATAGGCTTGGCATCTGTAGCTCAGCGGCTAGGGCACCAACCACATACACCCAGGCCTGCCGAACAACTATGACCAAAAAAAAAAAAAAAAAAATAGCCGGGCATTGTGGCAGGCACCTATACTCTCAGCTACTTGGGAAGGTGAGGCAAGAGAATTGCTTAAGCCCAAGAGTTTGAGGTTGCTGTGAGTTGTGATGCCATGACACTCTACACATAGTGAGACTCTGTCTCAAAAACAAAAAAACAAAAAAAATTTTTTTTTTTTTTGCAGTTTTTTGGCCAGGGCTGGGTTTGAACTCGCCATGTCTGGCATCTGAGGCTGGCGCCCCATTCCTTTGAGCCACAGGCGCCATCCAACAAATTTTTTTAAAAGATCATTAAGTAAACTATTTTTGGAAGAAGTTCAAAGCACAGTAAGTGTACATGTCAAAATTAAAACCTCTTAAATTGATTATATGAGTACATCATTGTTATAACAAGTAAATGTTTTATTGTTATAAACACCAGCTTATTTCTAAAGTGGGGTGGGGTGTAGCCTTGAAAAATAAGGTTTTGCAACATACCCATAGATGGTGAGATTTGACAAGGATTTGCCAATGAACACCGATATATGCCAGATGATTGTTGAAATCATCTGAAGTGAATGAAGCTGTATGATTCAGCAGTCCCTCGCTGTGCTTGAAGTAGTAAGGAGGTGTAGCTCGTACTGAACATATTGTACAGTTCTGTCTAGATTTGAAATAATGAAGTATTTGGACACAATTACCTTGCAAATCCGAGTTTTGAAAATTTTCCAAGTGTGTTCAATTAAGGCCTATATTTCTTTTTAAAAAGTATGAGTTGTTTATTTACATTTATTTATTTATTTATTTATTTATTTATTTATTTCTGAGACAGAGTCTCACTTTGTCACCCTGGGTAGAGTGCCATGGCATCTTAGCTCACAGCAATCTCACTCCTGGGTTCAAGTTATCCTCTTGCCTCAGCCTCCCGGGTAGCTGGGACTACAGGCGCCCTTCACAATGCCCGGCTATGTTTTAGAGACTGGGTCTAGCTATGGCTTAGGCTGGTCTTGAATCTGTGACCTCAGGCCATCCACCTGCCTTGGCCTCCCAAGTGCTGGGATTACAGGTGTTAGCCACTGCACTTGGCTCATCGCCCATTGTTGGTGTTTTTCTATTTTTAGTAGAGATGAGTTCTTTTTTTTTTGGCCGGGGCTGGGTTTGAACTCGCCACCTCCGGCATATGGGGTCAGCTCCCTACTCCTTTGAGCCACAGGTGCTGCCTAGAGATGAGTTCTTGTTCTTGCCCACGCTGGTCTTGAACTTCTGAGCTCAAGCAATTGGCCTGCCTTGGCCTCCCAGAGTGCTAGGATTATAGCTGTGAGTCATCACTCCTGTCCTATTTTTATTATTTTTGATTTGGCATCTTTAATTTTTATTACATAGTGTTCAATTAAAATGGACAAGTTTTTAGTAAAGAAACAAAAATTAGAAGACTATGCTAGCATGTTGAATACTGCCTCATCTGGTACATTGGCAACTAACTTAAAAACAATTAGTCATCGGTATAATGAAGATTATTTGTCATTAAGATTCTTATGTTGGGGCTCGGCGTCCATACCTCAGTCGTTAGGGCGCTGGCCACATGCACCAGGGCTGGTGGGTTTGAATCTGGCCAGGCCTCTAAGCAACAATGACAACAATAACACAACCAAAAAAAATAGCTGGGCGTTGTGGTGGGCACCTGTAGGAGGCTGAGGCAAGAGAATCGCTTAAGCCCAAGAGTTGGAGGTTGCTGTGAGCTGTGACACCATGGCACTCTACCAAGGGGGCAACATAGTGAGACTAATGTCTCTAAAAAAAAAAAAAAAGAATTCATTCATTGGCTCAGCACCTGTACTCAATGGTTAGAGCACCAGCCACATGCCCCTGGGCTGGTGGGTTCAGAACCCAGCCTGGGCCCACTAAACAAACAAACAACAATGACAACAACAACAATAAAAATAGCCAGGTGTTGTGGCTGGTGCCTGTAGTCCCAGCTACTTAGGTGGCTGAGGCAAAATAATCGCTTAAGCCCAAGAGTTGGAATTTGCTGTGAGCTGTGACACAATGGTACTCTAGAGAGGGCAACAAAGTGAGACTCTGAAAAAAGATTCATATGTAATAAAAGAAATCAACCATATCCCATATGGGTAATTTGTAGCCAGACATTAACAAGTGAACTTACGGTTCCTAGAAAATTAAAGAGACATTTACAATCCAGACATTCCCATGTGTCCGAAAAGCCGGTGAAATATTTCAAACAACTTGCACTCAATAATACTACTAAATAAGCAAAAATGTGCACCAAATATGCAACTATATCAGATAAAGTACAAGAAGTGAGTAATGCAGTTGCAGAAATAATAGGTAGGAAAAGGGAATCACGTACAATTGTAGGATCCATTATTTTATCGGCCTACTGTGCAATTGTAAAAACAATGTTTGGAAAAGAATGCAAAAAGAAAATATTAAAAATTCTTTCAGATAATACAATTTCTTGGCAGGTTAAAGATTGATCTGAAAATATAGAGTTTCAAGTAATATTTCTCTAAAAGAAGTAAACATTTGCAATTCAGTTGGACAAATCTACTGATATCAGCGGTAAACCCCAACTTTTAGCATTCAGTAGATTTGTCTATAAAGAAGAAATCATAGGGTGGCGCCTGTTGCTCAAGGAGTAGGGCACCAGCCCCATATGCCGGAAGTGGTGGATTCAAATCTGACCCCCGCAAAAACTGCAACAAAAAAAAAAGAAGAAGAAATCATAGAACAGTTTTTATTTTGTCGATTACTTCAAACAGAAACAGAGGACCAAGATATTTTATATTTGATTGATAATTACTTTAGTTCTAATAACTTGTCTTGAGATTCCTACATAAGTATTTGTGTATATGTAGCCCCATCTATGTACTGAGATGTAAGAGGATTTATTATACTTGTGTAAAAAAAAATCAAAAAATGATTTTTATAAACTGTTTTCTACACAGAGAAGTGTTAATATCAAAATCATTAGTCCCTGAATTATAAAAGGCTGTAGACAACACTATTAAAATTATTAATTATATAAAAAGCAGACCCTTACAATCAAGATTATTTATAGAATTATGTTCCTCAATGGATGCTTCTCATATGCAGCTCTTATTGCATATGGAAGTGAGATGGAAGAGTTCTATCAAGATTTTATGAATCAGGGCCCGGCACCTTGGCTCACACCTATAATTTTAGTACTCAGAGAGGTCAAGGCAGGTGGATTGTTTGAGCTCACGAGTTTGAGACCAGCCTGAGCAAAAGTGAGACCCCATCTCTACTAAAAATAGAAAAAAACAGAGGCAAGAGGATCACTTTAGCCCAAGGAGGTTGCTGTGAGCTGTAATGCCATGGCACTCTAACCTGGGCAACAGCCTGAGACTCTGTCTCAAAAAAAAAAAAAAAAACAGCAACATTCTAAATTAGGCTATTTACCTTGTGATGAGGCTTGATATAATAAACTTGAATTTCTTGCAGATTTATTTCAATGTTTAAATACTCTTAATAAGAGTATACGGAGGAAAAAAGAGTATACAGGAAAATCATGAAATATTCTCACATCTACAGATAAAATTAATGCTTTCAGAGAAAAATTACTGCTCTGGAAGGAAAGGATTAAAAGAGAAAATGCGGGGGTGTTGCCTGTGGCTCGGTGGTTAGGGCATGGCCCCATATACTGAGGGTGGCAGGTTTGAACCCAGACCCAGCCAAACTGCAACAAAAAAATAGCCCAGCATTGTGGCAATGCCTGTAGTCCTAGATACTCTGGAGGCTGAGGCAAGTGAATCACCTAAGCCCAAGAGCTAGAGGTTTCTGTGAGCTATGGCACCCCAGCACTCTACCCAGAGTGACAGAGTGAAACTCTTGTCTCTAAAAAGAAAAAAGAGAGTGAAAATGCAGTAGAAATGTTTGAACTAGTAAAAAGGTATAAACTGAATAAAAATCTTATTGAACAAATTTTTTACAAACTTTGGATTTATTGTACAAAAATTTTGAAAAATATTTTCCTGCACCTGTACTGGACATAATGTCTCTGGATTGGGTGAGAAATCCCTTTGTTTTAAGTGTGTGTATGTCAGCAAATTTAAATATTACCAAAAAGGAAGAGTTAATAGTAATAAGAAATGACAGAGGATTGCAATTAAAATATTCAACAACCTCTGGGCAAAGAGGGTTACGCCTGTAATCCTAGCACTCTGGGAGACGGAGGTGGTGGATCGTCTGAGCTCAGAAGTTCGAGACCAGCCTGAGCAAGAGTGAGACCCCGTCTCTACTAAAAATAGAAAGATTAGCCAGGCATTGTGGTGGGCCTCTATAGTCCCAGCTACTCTGGAGGCTGAGGCAAGAGGATCACTTGAACCCAGGTGTGTGAGGTTGCTGTGAGCTATGATGCTACAGCACTCAGCACTGTACCCAGGGCTACATAGTGAAAGACTCTGACTCAAAGTAAATAAATAAAAATAAATAACAATAATAATAAAATATTCAACAACAGATATTACACTATTTTAGTTATCTTTCAAGGATGAATTTCCAGATATTACCAAAAAAGTAATAGAAATACTTCTTCTGTTCTCAATGTCATATTTGTGTGACACAAGCTTTAAAACAAAAATTGATAACTAGAATCCTTGGAAGAAGATTTAAGAGTGTGCCTATTCAAAATTTGACCTTGCAAAGAAGATATTCTAAAAAAAGTCAAGCTCAAATATCTCATTAAATGTTAAATTATAATAAATAGAAAATAAATACAAATAAGTTGTGTTTTTTTTTTTTTTTAGAGATAGAGTCTCACTTTGTCGTCCTTGGTAGAGTGCTGTGACGTCACAGCTCACAGCAACCTCCAGCTCCTGGGTTTAGGTGATTCTCTTGCCTCAGCCTCCTGAGTAGCTGGGACTACAGACGCCCGCCACAACGCCTGGCTATTTTTTGGTTGCAGTTTGGCCAGGGTTTGAACCCACCACCCTCAGTATGTGGGGCTGGCGCCCTACTCACCACTGAGCCACAGGCGCTGCCCTTGACTTTTTTCAATATTACTGACTTTTTTCCTTTTTTAAAATTCTTATACCACTTTATTGATTTTCCCTTTGCCTTCTACATGAATTGTATATTCTTTATGGAGTTGCTGACTTTTTTGTATTGCTGCTGCATAACATGATGATAAACTGGTGCTCATTTGAGAAAGAAGGTATTCTTTAGATGAACTTGTATTTGGAAGACTTAGGAAAAGGAATAAGTTGTTTTGGGCTCTTTTTGCCATGATGCTGCATTTTATTTGTGTTAATAAATAAAGCAAGGTATATCATTTTTTTACTTTTTTTAATGCTAATTACTTATTTTTAATTAATGTAAATAAATAATTACTAAGTAATTTTAAAGTATTTACATGAGGGTGTGTGATTTAGACCCTAACTTGTTATACGATATAAAAACTATATGCAGTAATTATGGCCTAATTTATGTGCTAAGGCCAAACACAATTACGTCGCAAGAAAAATATAAACAATCAGGTAATTCTGTGGTAGTTACAGTGTAATAAACACGCTGTTTGCGTCCCGTGGACAAAGCATGTCTGTGTGTTCACCCAGGAGAGGGCATGTTCAGGAACCTGAAACCATCTTTAAGAAAAAATAATGGCTCTGCGCCTGTGGCTCAAGCGGCTAAGGCACCAGCTACATACACCAGAGCTGGTGGGTTTGAATCCAGCCTGGGCCTGCCAAACAACAATGACAACTACAACAAAAAAAAAAATAGCCGGGCGTTGTAGGGGACACCTATGGTCCCAGCTACTTGGGAGGCTGAGGCAAGAGAATCACTTAAGCCCAGGAGCTGGAGGTTGCTGTGAGCTCTGATGCTACAGCACTCTACCCAGGGTGACAGCTTGAGCCTCTGTGTCAAAAAAAAAAAAAAAAAAAGAAAGAAAAAATACTAAACACAAAATAAGAAAAAAGATGCAACCCAAGGCTATTGAGTCTTTCCTGAGGTTCAGAGAAAGGTCAAACCACATTCTGTGGCTCTGTGGCCCTGAAGGGTGGGCCCCTGTTGCCTCCTGCCTCCCACAGCAAACCCCTGGCATATTCCACCTCAGGCAACAGAGAGGCCCCAAATTCTCACCTCAGCCTTCACCTTCCTCCTGTACTCTTCTGCCTCGGCTAACCCCATCTCACCCTTCGAGTCTCCTGTTCAATGCCTCTTCCTCCAGGAAGTCTTCCTTGACCACTCCCCACCTCCCAAGATTTGGCCAGGAGTCCCCTTGGGGTTCCCACAGCTTCCTGGGCTTCCCCATCACTGCTGACCACTATTTTGAGCTGGCCTGTTTGACAGCAAATTCTGCCTCCCACACCATGCAGGGACCCCCAAGAGGGCAGAGCCCAGGCCTGCCTTGTCTATTGCTAGGTCCCAAGGTTGAATATTTTGAGAACATGGAATCTGGCATCAGGGAGACCTGGGTTCTAGTCTTGTTCAGACACTCTCTGAGGCCCTCCCAGATGACAGCTGACTATGGAGGTGGAGTCTAGAACATCCATTTGTAGCCCACAGATGCCCAGTGGGGTCTAAGAGCCCAGGAAGAGAGGGGATGAACTGGCTGTGTGGCCTTGGGCAAGTCCCTTCTCCTCTCTGAACCTGCGTCCCACCTGTGAAAGGGACCTCTGTGCCCTGCTGGCTGATTGTGTCACAGAAATGAGTTCATGGGCTGTGATGTCTCCTGTAGAGCCAGACAGCAACAGGTGGGACCCCTGAGACTAGTCCTCCAGCCAATGTGAGATTTCTACTGGGCACCGAGTGGGTGCCAGGCAGGTTCTTTTGCCTCCTAAGGCCTTGTCCCTGAGCAGTAGATGCTCTAAGTCTCAGGGATGCTCAGCTGGCCAGGAGCCACAGCTACCCTGCTCAGCATCAGGCCCCCAAATCAAAACAGTGGCCCTGTATCCTTACCCTTAGGAGGTCCCCAGGGGAGCACCTGGTCCTACCCACCCTTGCCCCCAGCAGTTGTCATACAACTTAGATCTATATATGCATCCAGGGCCCACCGTCTTCTGCCCCTGAAGTGCTACTGTTCATTAAGCGCAGTTGTTAGCCACGATTTAAGGGAGGCCAAGTGGGCCTGGGGGTGGAGGACCCTGCTAAACAGGCTCAGGCCATCAGTTCTACAGGACAGGAGGTCATCTCGGCCATCCCCCTTCCTCTGAACTAGCTGACTGAGCATTTGGCAAGTCATCTACTTTTTTTTTTTTTTTATAATTGAACTGTGCCATGGAAGTTTAACTATATGTTCAAGTGTGCTGTGAGATAAAATAGGTTGAAAACACTCATCTATAGTGTGCTCCAAGAGCTAAAGGAAACCATGGACAAAGAATTAAAGGACACCAGAGAATGACATCTCAACCAATGGAGACTATGAATAGAAAGATGTAAGTTATAAAAAGGAACCAAATAAAAATCTAGAAACTGAAAAGCATAATAACTATTGTTTTTAAAAATACAAGATTTGTTTTAATCAGGTATGGTAAGATACACAAATGAAGAAATAATTGTCAAGGAAGTTTTTTCATACTCACAGATCCCTGAAAACAGTGGGCACAGCAGGCCATGCAGGATTACCTGGGAGAAGCACCTAGGTCAGTCAGGAGGCAGAGAGAGCAAGAGGAAAGCACGGGCAAGTCAAAACCCAAAGCTAAGGAGAGAATCTTGAAAGCAACAAGAAAAGCAACACTGCATAAAGTGTCTTCAATAAGATCTATGGGCCTGCCAAACAACAATGACAACTACAACAAAAAAAAAAAAATAGCCAGGCGTTGTAGGGGGCACCTGTGGTCCCAGCTACTCGGGAGGCTGAGGCAAGAGAATTACCTAAGCCCAGGAGTTGGAGGTTGCTGTGAGCAGGGTGATGCCATGGCATTCTACTGAGGGTGATAAATGTGAGACTCTGTCTCTACAAAAAAAAAAAAATAAATAAATAAATAAATAAAAAACTTATACAAGAGCAGAGTTTCCTTATAACATTGGAGCTAAGCTGGTATTGATTCATATTAGAGTGTTCTAAGATGCCAACTGTAATGCTGGAAGTAACCACTAAGAAAATAATTTTAAAATACAGAGAAAAGGAATTGAGAGAATCAAAATGATACACTACAAAACCCCACACATAAACACAAAAGAAGGTAATAATGGAGGAATTAATGAACAAAAAAGGAAATATAGAAAACAAAATAGCACAAGTAAATTATCATCAGTAATTACTTAAATGTAAATGGATTAAACTCTCCAATTAAAAGGCAGAGAGTGGAAGAATAGCTGGGAAAAAAATGATCCATCTATGTGCTGTTTATCTTATTTATTTACTTATTTTTGAGACAGAGTCTCATTCTGTCGCCATGGTAGAGTGCTGTGGCATCATAGCTCACAACAACCTCAAACTCTTGGGCTCAAGTTATCCTCTTGCCTTAGCCTCCCAAGTAGCTGGGATTATAAGTGCCCACCACTTATAATACCCAGCTATTTTTAGAGACGAGGTCTCACTCTAGCTCAGGCTGGTCTAGAACTTGTCAGCTGAGGCAATCCACCCACCTCGGTCTTCCAGATTTCTAGGATTACAGGCATGAGCCAATGTGCCCAGCCCTAAATAAGAGACCCACTTTAGATCCAAAGACACAAAGAAGTTGATAGTAAAAGGACAGAAAAAGATATACCATGCAAATAGAATCCAAAAGACAAGGGTGGCCCTGCTAATAACAGACAAAATAGACTTTAAGTCAAAAAGGGGCATGGAAGTTGCTGTGAGCTATGACACACGGCACTCTACTGAGGGCAACAAAGTAAGTCTTGTCTCAAAAATAAAATGTTGTTACAAGAGATAAGAAGGGTATTAAGTATTGATGAAAGGGCCAATTCATTAAGAATACATAACAATCATAAACATAGACACATTTAACATCAGAGCCCCAAAATATATGAAGCAAAAATTGATAAAATTGAAGAGAGAGGGTGGCACCTGTGGCTCAAAGGGGTAGGGTGCTGGCCCCATAGGCCAGAGGTGGAGGGTTCAAACCCAGCCTTGGCCAAAAAAAAAAAAACTGCAACAAAAACAACTGAAGAGAGAAAGAAGTTCTACAATAATAGTTGGAAACTTCTATACCCCACCTTCAATAATGGATAGAACAAGTAGATAGAAGATCAATAAGGAAATAGAAAACTAGAACACTGCTAAACCAATCAGACCTAACATATTTGGAGAACACTCCATCCAATAAGTGCACATGGAAGATTCTCTAGGACAGACTATATATTAGTTACAAAATGAATCTCATTAAATTTAAAAGATTGGAATCATACAATGTATCTTTTCCAAACACAGTGGAATAAAAATAGAAAATGATAACAGGAAAAAGAGCTCTGGAAAATCCACAATTATGTGGAAATTAAATAACATACTCTTAAACAACCAAGGATTCAAATAAGAAATCACAGAGAGACTTGGGCGGTGCCTGTGGCTCAGTGAGTATGGCGCCGGCCCCATATACCGAGGGTGGTAGGTTCAAACCTGGCCCTGGCTGGGCGCTTTGGTGGGCACCTGTAGTCCCAGCTACTTGGGTGGTTGAGGCAGAAGAATCGCCTAAGCCCCAGAGTTGGAGGTTGCTGTGAGCTGTGGCACCATGACAGCAACAAAGTGAGACTCTGTCTCTAAAAAAGGAAAGAAAGAAAGAAATCACAGGGAAACTAGAAAATATTCTGAGATAAATGAAAACAAAAAATCCCACTTACCAAAACATGGCATTCAGAAAAATACAGTGCTTAAAAGGGAATTTGTAGATGTAAACATCTGCATTAAAAAAGAAAAATATCTCAAATTAACAACCTAACAGTTAAAAAGAAGAGTAAAACTATATGCAAATCTAGCAAAAGGAAAGAAATTTTAGAGCGGAGATAAAATAGAGGATAGAAAAGCAACAGAGAAAACCAACTACACTGTAGTTGGTTATTTCAACAAATTAACAAAACTGACAAACTTTTAGGTAGGTTGACTTAAACAAAAGAGAAAGAGAAAAGGCTCAAGTTACTAAAATCACAAACAAAAATGGGGACAGTACTGACCTTAGAGAAATAAAAAGGATTATCAGAGAAAACTAGAAACAAGTGTACACCAAAAAATTAGATAACCTAGATGAAATGAATCAATTGCTGGAAACATAAAAATTACCAAAATTGAGGGCAGCGCCTGTGGCTCAGTGAGTAGGGCGCTGGGCCCATATACCGAGGGTGGTGGGTTCAAACCCAGCCCTGGCCAAACTGCAACCAAAAATAGCTGGGCATTGTGGCGGGCGCCTATAGTCCCAGCTACTCAGGAGGCTGAGGCAAGAGAATCATTTAAGTCCAGGAGTTGGAGGTTGCTAAGAGCTATGACACCACAGCACTCTACCAAGGGCAATAAAAGTGTGACTCTGTCTCTTAAAAAAAAAAAAAATTACCAAAATTGAATAAAGAAAAAAAAAAAAAGAAAAATCTGATCAGACATATAAAAAGTAAAGAGCCTGAATCAGAAAAAAAGCAAAAACAAAACAAAACAGACAAAATAAAAAAACCCACTCCACAAAGAAAACCAAAGACCAGATGGATTTGCTGGTGAATTCTACCAAATTAAAGAAGATTAATATTAAAGAAGAATTAATACCAATCCTTCATAAATTCTTCAAAAAAAGAGAAGAGGAAAAGACACTTCCTAATTCATTCTAAGAAGCCAGAAATAATTACCCTGATACCAAGGCAAGACAAAGACATCCCAAGAAAACTACAGAATAGTATTCTTTATGAATATAAATGCAAATATCCTCAAAAAGTTACTATCAAATCAAATCCAGCAGCATTGTAAAAGGATTTTTTGACCAACTGGGATTTATCCCATGGACACAAATGGTTCAACATACAAAAGTCAATGTTATAAACCATATTCATAGAATAAAAATAAACACATGATTATTTCAGTTGATGCAGAAAAGCTTTTGGGAAGACCAATGCCCTTTCATGATAAAAACACTCAATAAACTAGAAGAGAACCCTCAAAATGACAAAAGGTGTACATGAATAATTCACAGATAACCTCACATTCAATAGGGAAAGACTAAAAGCTTTCCCCTAAGATCAGGAACAAGACACAGATACCTGCTCTCACCGTTTCTATTCAACATAGTACTAGACGTTCTAGCTGGAGGAATTAGGCAGCAAGAATTAAAAGACTTCCAAGTGTGATAGCCTGGGCAAGAGTTATAGACCATATCTCTGCAAAAAGTAGAAAAAAATTAGCAAGATATGATGGTACATGCCTATAGTCCCAGCTACTCTGGAGTCAGAGGAAGGAGGATCACTTGGTCCCAGGAGTTTGAGGTTGCAGTGAGCTATGAATATACACACACCCACATACCAGCCTGACACCCTCACACAAAAAAAAAAAAAAAAAAGCTTCCAAGTTTGAAAAAAAGGAAAATTATTTCTTTTCACAGATGACATGGTTATATGTAAAAAACATAATCCACACATTTCAGAATGAGCAAAGCTTGAGGATATAAAATCAACCCACAAAATCAGTTGTATTTCTATACAGTTTCAATAAACAATATGAAAAAGAAATTTAAAAATTAATTCCATTTGTGATAGCATCAAAAGAAAACAAGAGGAAATTTAATAAATGAGGCCAAAGACTTGCATATCAAAAACTATCAAAACACTGCTGAAAGAAATTAAAAAATACCTGAAAGAGGGAAAACATCCATAGTCATGGATTGGAAGATTTAATATGGTTAAGATGGCAATGCTACTTAAAGCAATCTGTAGATCAAATGCAAATTCATATCAACTCGTGTCAAATTCATATCAAATCCCAATGGTGGTATTTATTTATTATTTATTTATTTATTTATTTTTGAGACAGAGTCTCACTTTGTTGCCCCTGGTAGAGTGCCATGGTGGCATAGCTCACAGCAACCTCAGACTCCAGGGCTGAAGTGATTCTCTTGCTTCAGCCTCCTCAGTAGCTGTGATTGCAGGTGCCCCCCACAATGCCCAGCTATTTTTTTTTAGAGGCAAGGTCTCACTCTAACTCAGGCTCTTCTCGAACTCCTGAGCTCAGGCAATCTGCCCACCTCAGCCTCCCAGACTGCTAGGAATACAGGCATGAGCCACTGTACCCAGGCTCAACGGTACTCAATAAATAGAAAAACTCATTCTAAAATTAACATAGAAGCTCAAGCAACCCTGAATAGCCAAAACAATCTTAAAAGGGAAAGAACAAAGTTGAAGGATTCACTTTCCTGATCTCAAAACTTACTAAAAGTCATTGTAATCAAAAAGATGTGTTGCCAACATAAGGATAGACAGATAAAGCAATGAAGTAGAATATAAAACCCAAAGATAAACCTTCACATATATGGTTAACTGACTTTCAACAAGGGTGTCAAGATCATTCAATAGGTAAAAGAAATCTTTCCAAGAAGTGGTAGGAGGAAAACATGAAAAATAATGAGGTTAGACCCTTACTCTATACCACATACAAAACTTAAATCATATACAAAAAAATAACTCAAACTGGATCAAAGATCTAAACTTAAGTACCAAAACTATAAAATTCTTAGAAGAAAACATGGTCAAATCTTCATAATGTTGTATTTGGCAATGATTTCTTCGATGTGACACAAAAAGCATAGGCAATAAAAGTGCTAAAAGAGGGCAGCTGCCATAGCTCAGTTGGTAAGGGTGCCGGCTACATTCATGTAAGGTGGCGAGTACGAACCTGGCCTGGGTCTGCAAAGCAACAATGACAACTGTAACCAAAAAATAGCTGGGTGTTGTGGTGGGCATCTGTAGTCCCAGCTACTTGGGAGGCTAAGGCAAGAGAATCGCTTAAGCCCAAGATTTAGAGGTTGCTGTGAGCTGTGATGCCATGGCACTCTACCCAGGGTGACTCTGTCTCAAAAAAAAAAAAAAAAAGTGCTAAAAGAAAAAAAATTGTAAATCCTACATCTGATAAGGTATTTGTATGTAGAACATTTAAGTAAGTCTTAGAAGTCAATGATAAAAAGACAAATAGCCCAATGTAAAATTGAGTAAAGCTTCTAAATATGCATTTCTCTGAAAAAGATATACAAATGGCAAATAATCACATGAAAAAAATGCTCAACATCATTAGTCATTAGGGAAATGCAAATCAAAACCACAATTAGATAATATTTTAGACTCACTAGGATAGCCATAATATTAATAATTTCTTTCTTTTATTTTCTTTTTTACACTCAGTCACCCAGGCTGGAGTGCAATGGTGCACTCAGAGTTCACTATAGCCTCCAAAACCTGGGCTCAGGTGATCCTCCTGCCTTAGGCTACCAAGAAGCTCGGACTACCAGTGTACACTACAAAATCTGGCTAATTTTTAAAACTTTTTTATAGAGAGGGGTTGTTAAGGCTGGTTTTGAACTCCTGGCCTCAAGAAATCCTTCTCCCACAGTCTCCTAAAATTTTGGGATTATAGGCAAGAGCCACTATGCCTGACTAATAATTTCTTTAGAAAAGGAAGATAGAGCTTGGTGCCGGTGGCATAGTGGTTATGGTGCTGGTTACAACACCAGCCACATGCACCAAGGCTGGGATTTTTCAGACCTTTCTGTTGGTTTTGTTGGTTTTGAGGCCCCTTTTGGGGATAGAAGTCATGAGGTCAAGAGGAAGTAGGGGACCTGGTTTGAATTTGAAGCTCATTCAGGCTTTCCAAAGAATGAGGGGACTAGGCCAGCCTCAGGCCACTTGTTGGGAGGTGCAGGGAAAGCCCTTTGTTCTTTGTGCCACAGGAGATGAGATGAATTCAGAAAGAGGTCGCAAGGTTATCTTAGCCAAAGATGGGATGACCCACAAAAAAACTCTGTACTTCTGCTCAGAAGCAGGATATTGGCACTTTGAGATGGGAGTCTGCCAACCTTTTCATTTGCTGGTAAATTTCCTTCTCAAAAAAAAAAAAAAATAATAATGTATTGAAGAAATATAACATTATTTTTTTCTTAAAAATTTTCGTGCTCAAAAATGTTAGGACCTATTTATGTCATATGTGTTTTTCCCCCAATATCAGAATAGAAGCTTGCTATGTATAGAGCTTCTAGTACGAAAAAGAAAAAAAAAAAAAAAAATGAAAGAATGATCTCAACTAAAAAAAAAAAAAGAAAGAAAGAAAATTCTGGCACATGCTATGACATTGACTAACCTCAAAGACATTATTTTGAGTGAAATATGCCAGTCACAAAAGTGCAAATTCTGTATGATTCCCCTCATAGGAGCTGACTGCAGTAGTAAAATCCATACAGTCAGGAAGTAAAATGGTGGTTGCCAGGGGTTGGGGAGAGAGGGAATGGGAGTTCATGTTTAATAGCTATAGAGTTTCAGTTTGAGAAGAAGAAAAAAATGTTCTGGAGATGTACATTAGTTATTGTTGTACAACTATGTAAATGTACTTATTGTTGCTGGACTGTACACTTAAAATGGTTAATTTTATGCTATGTATATTTTACCACAATAAAAAGAATGGAGACAAGAAAAAAGAATGCAATACATGGTGCAACTTGAATGAACCTTGAAAACATGCTAAGTGAAAGAAATCAGACATAAATGGTCACATACTGTGGATTCCATTCATTCAAAATGTCCAGAATAGGCAAATCTGCAGAGACAGAAAGTAAATTAGTGACTATCAGGGGCTGGGTGGTGGGGGAATAGGGACTAATAGCTTAATGAATTTGGTAGTTCCTTTGGGATGATGAAATGCTTTGGAACTAGATAGAAGCAATTAGTGTACCACTATTTAATGCCATTGAATTCTGTGCTGCAAAATGGTAAGTTTTTTTTTTTTTTTTTGAGACAGTCTCAAGCTGTCGCCCCTGGGTAGAGTGCTGTTGAGTCACAGCTCACAGCAACCTCAAACCCTTCAACTTAAGCAATTCTCTTGCCTCAGCCTCCCAAGTAGCTGGGATTACAGGTGCACACCACAACACTCAGCTATTTTTTGGTTGTAGTTGTCAATGTTGTTTGGCAGGCCCAGGCTGGATTGGAACCCGCCAGCTCTGGTGTAGGTGGCTGGTGCCCTAGCCACTGAGCTACAGGCGCCGAGCCTAAATGGTAAATTCTATGATGTATGTATTTCACTATGATTTCTTTAAAAACTGAGCTTATTACTTTTTCTTTATATGCATTCCTCTTACTGTATCTCCATCGCAGTCTTCAGGCAAGAAACCTTAGAGTCAGCCTGGGCTCCATGCTCCACCCTCATCCCACACATTCCATCCATCATCAAATTTGTCTTCCACATCCTTCCCCTCCTTTCCATTCCTTCTACCATTGCTTCCTTCAGGCTCTCATTCTCTCACTACCACAGTTGTCTCCTAACCTCTTCATTGCTTCCAGTTTCTCCATCCTTCAATGCCATACTTCATGTTGCCTACTGAGTTGGTTTTCTAAAAGAGCAACTTCAATGCTCAGCTTTGCCTGAAGACCTCTGCTAACTCCAGGAGAAACTTTCATTTTTTGGTAATGATAAGATCCTTCACAACATGGCCTCAACCCTCATGTCCAGCATCATTTCCCAATTTTCACTCCAGTCACATAAATGTTTCACAATCCTACCTATTCCATTCCTCCATATTTTTGGCTAGCACTGTACTTTCTTCAAGGAACGCTCTTCCTTCCTTCTGTCTTGTATGCATTTTTCTTTCAAGACCAACTCCAAGGTCTTACAGCCTCTATAATGCTTTTCCCCACCCTCAGGATTGAGACCCTACTCCCATCATGTCTGTGCAAGACTCCACCCATCACCTCACACAGCACCCTGCAAATTAAACTCTTTTTTTTTTTTTTTTCACAGTTTTTGGCCAGGGCTGGGTTTGAACCCACCACCTTCAGCATATGGGGCTGGCACCCTACTCTGTTGAGCCACAGGTGCTGCCCTCTTTTTTTTTTTTTTTTTTTTGACAGCGTCTCACTTTGGCATCCTTGGTAGAGTGCCGTGGAGTCATAGTTCACAGAAACCTCAAACTCTTGGGCTTAGGTGATTCTCTCTCCTCAGCCTCCCATTTAGCTGAAACTACAAGAGGCTGCCACAATGCCTAGCTATTTTTAGAGATGGGGGCCTCGGTCTTGCTCAGGCTGGTCTTGAACTCCTAACCTCAAAGGATCCACCTGCCTCGGCCTCCCAGAGTGCTTAGGATTACAGGCGTGAGCCACCGCGCCCAGTCCTACAAGTTAACTCTTGTGGAAGGTCCATTGCCTTTACATTGTGATTTCCTAAAAGTCAAAGACTGGGTCACATCCTCCTCATTGCTAGAACCTCAACACCCAGTACAGCACCTGACCCATGGTAGTCTCAAAATGTTGGTGAGTGCCCTCCCTTATTCCTCTCCCACTCTCTACAAATCTTTTATACGATCTTAGCAACTTTCTTCCAAACTGCCAGCAGATGACCTCACCAGAGAAAAGGCCATCATCCATGAAATCCTTTAACTTCCTACCCTTGCTGGCTGCCCACTCTGCACCCCATGTCCACACTTCCCTGAATACCGGCCCGATGTTTTCCTCATGCTGCTGTTCCCGGAGGAAGATGTGTGCCTCTTCCAGCCCCAGGCCATACCTTCACTGTGTTCCAGACACCCTTGTGTCTCCTCAATCATTCTCCCAGATTTTCCACCCTTATTCATTTAACAAATATTTGTAGAACAATTCTATGTCCCTGCATGCTGGGGTTAAAATGGGAAATGGGTTAGACAATGTTCCAGACTTTGTAAAGCCTTCATTGTAGTGAGACAGATAGACATTTAACAAGTAATTTTGAAATGGACAGGAAAGAAATGAATGCAAGGATACAGGGAGTAAAAGATCATTTTAAATAGACCAGCGAAGGTTTCTTTTGTGGAGGTGACATTTGAGCTGATGCCTATTTGTTGTGTGTAAGTTTGGGAGACAAGGGTTCCAGATAGAAGGAACAGCAGTACAAAGACGCAAATGGGAGGATTGGCTTGTACGGGGCCAGAGTGGCTGGAACATGAGTGGGGGACAATGGTGTGAGAGGAGGCTGGAGAGGTCCTGTGGACCAAAGCTTTACAAACAAACAGTGGTAAAGGGATTGGAGTTTATTATAAAGAGAGTGGGAAGCCAATGGAGACTTTTAAGGAGGAAAATGGCATGAGAAGACATGCAATTTTAAAGGATCATTCTGGCTACTAGATGGATTTAGATGGAAAATAGGCTGAAGGGGGGGAAGTGGGAGAGGAGCCAGTTAGGAATGAATTAGGAACAATTCCCAGAATGTAGGGAGACATGAGGAGCTAGGGCCAGGTTATCCCAGTGGAGTTGAAGATAAGCAGGTGTACTGAAGATTCATTGTTGAGGCTGAGCCAAGGGGACTTGGAGATGGAAGGAAAGGGAGAAACAAGGATTCCTCCATATTGCTTCCATTTCCTCTGCTGAAATACACTTGCACCCATGTTTAACTATTCCCTGAATTATGCTAGGGGATCCAAAATCACAAGCCATTTGGCTGATTCATCTTACTTCCAACTGCCTGGACAGCTTCACAGGCACCTTCAGTCAGATTGTCTGAAACAAGACTTGCAATGCACGTTATATCTTCAGTGCTCCTCCTCTGCATCCAGTGTTCCTGTCTTGGACACCACCACCATCTGTACTCTCATGCAGGCTGGTAAACAAGGAATCACCCTTGTCTCTCCTGAATCCTCAGTCCCTCCTATCTCAGTCACTGAAACTTTTCTGCTGTACAGATATTTCTCAAATATACTCTTTCCTCTGCTTTTCACCACCATTGTCTTTGTGTGGGTCCTCAACATTTTTCTTGCTGGGATGGTGGAAACCCCTTCAGACTTGTTTCCCTAAATTCGTTTTCCCAGATGCAGAATGATCATTCTAAAATATGAGTTTGATTATTCATCTGCCTCTGATTTTAATGTAAAGTTGGTTTCCTTATTTGCTCCGTAAGGCTGTTGGCACTCCTGTCCCTGCTCTCGTCTGCAGCATCACCTACCACTGCTCCCACCTCCTTCTATTTTAAGGTCCAGTGAAAGCTGAGCAAATATGGTTCCCATAAGTTGCTGTTTCAAAGATTCATGCTTATGTGGAAGCTGTTTCTTTTGCACCACCCTTCTCTGCCTAACAAACCCCTACTCCTCATTGCAGGATGAATTTATATTTCTAGTTTCAAATACCAGACTCATGTATTTCACTACCTATTTGACATCTCCACTTGGATGTCTAATACGTCTCTGAAACTTAACATATCCAAAACTGAATTCTTCACATTTGTCCCTGAAACTTCCTCTACCCTCAGCCTTCCTATCTCAATTGATGGTAACTCCATCTTCTTCAGCAGCTCAGGCCAAAAATCTTGAGATCATGCTCAACTCCTCTCTCCTGTCTCACCCTACTTCCATTTGTATGGCTGTTCCTTAAAAACATATCAAGAATAGATCACTTGGCTCGGTGCCCGTAGCTCAGTGAGTAGGGTGCCAGCCACGTACAAAGAGACTGGCGGGTTCGAACCTGGCCAGGGCCAGCTAAACAAGGCTGGCAGGTTCAAACCTGGCCAGGGCCAGTTAAACAACAATGACAACTGCAACCCAAAAGATAGCCAGGCATTGTGGCAGACACCAGTAGTCCCAGCTACTTGGGAGGCTGAGGCAAGAGAACCGCTTAAGCCCAAGAGCTGGAGGTGCTGTGAGCTGCGATGCAACAGCACTCTACTGAGGGCAACATAGTGAGACTAATGTCTCCAAAAAAAAAAGAATAAATTACTTCATACCACCTCCATCACTGCCTCCTGGGTCAGAGCTGCCATCATCTCACCTGACATTCTGACATTCTGGTCTCCTGGCTTCCACCATTGCATCCACTATCATCTGTTCTAAATACAGCAGTAGAGAGAGTGACCTTTTTTTTTTTTTTTTAAAGGGAGATCCTGTTACTCTTCTGCTTAAAACCCTGTAGTAACTCCTTGTTTCACTCTGAATAAAAGCCAAACTTACCTAAATGGCCTATAAGGCCTTCCCATGCTGTGGCCTCTTAGCATCTCTCTGGCCTCCTTGTTGCTCCACAAATATGTCAGGCTCAGTCTTATCGAATCTTTGTGCTGACTGTTCTCACTACCTGGAAAATAATTCCTCAGGTATCATTGTAGCCAACCCCTCTCTCTTGATCTTCAAGTCTTTGTTCAAACAGACTTCTCAATGAGGCCTACTGTCTACCCTGCTTATAATTGCTATTCCCATCCCCCACCACCGTAGACACTCCTGATCTCTCTTACCCTCTCTGCTTTTTTAGTTTTCTATAGGGCCTGCCACCTTCTGACATACTATATAATCAACTTATTCATTATGTCTATCGTTTATTCACTGCGTCCCTACTAGAATATGGACTTTGTAAGGACAGGAATCTTTGTTTTGTTCCCTGATGTGTCCTACTCACCCACAGTAGTGCTTGACACGTAATAGTCACTCAACACATATTTGTTAAATGAATTCTTCGAAACTTATCTCAGACTTTGGATCTTCACAAAATTTTCTACAGCTGTGAACAATCTCCACTCTCCTTAATCAGCTGAAGTTAACCCCTCCCTTCTTTGTGCTAACTCTGTACCTTGTACCAATGTTGCGTTTTCTAGATAATATTGTAATTTGCATGTCTAAATTATGAAGGCAAGAGTCAGAACCTGTGGATTCATTCCTTGTGCTTACCCAGGGCCTGGTACATAATACATGTATGATAATTTTGATGAATAAGCTAATAAGCCACACAGAGATCAAGAGTCCAGAATACTCTGTGTTGGTGAGGGTGTGGGAAAACAGGTCCACCTGTAATGCTGATGTGAGTGTAAACCAACTCAAGCTCTCTGAAGGACAAGGTGAAACTATCTATCGAGTCAAACATAACCTTTGACTCAGAAATTCCACGTTAAGGGATTTATCTGACAAACTTACTCATTCATGTGTTCCACTACAAAGATATTCAGTGCAGCACTGTTTATAATGGACCAGCAACAACCTAATTGTCCATCAGGGGGGCTTAGATTATGATATAGCCATAATACAACAGCATGCAGTTGTAAAATGGGATGAGACACACCTACAGGTACAAATGTGAAATAAACTCCAAGATACATCAAGCGGGAACAGCATAATGTAGGATAACATATATATTAATAGTATGGTAATATTTGTGTTTTACAAAAGGAAGGAGATCACATACATACGTTCTCATATATGCATAGAATGTTTTAGAAAAGTAAACAAGAAACCCTGAACAATGATTACCTCTAGAGAGAAGTAGAACATCAGGAGTCAACAAGGGAAAACTTATTTTACACTGAACACTCTGTTATTATTTGAATCTTTTATCAAATTGAGCTCTTCAGTAATAATTAAAAAAAATTTTTAGTAATAAAAGGAGGCTCAAAAGCGCTTAGAGGGAAGGGAAAGAGAAAAGAGAATCAGAGATTCAGCCCTCCATCATGCCTTAGTTGATTAATAGAAAAATGTCAGATCTTTTTTAGCACCCTGTGTTCTCTGTCTCCCACCTATCTGTCCTCTTTGGCCATCCCTTTCAGAATGGGCTGCTTGGCCTGCAGCATGTGGGGACCTCATGTGTATGGGCTGGTGAGAGAGCAGATGGGACTGGAACTGGAGGAGGGATCTGTGAGCCTGGAGAAGGGATCTGTGAGCCTGATCTTGTTGTGGACCTCTAGACTGAATCCAAAGCAGCTTGGTTCAGGCTGTTAAGATCTAGACAGTATGTCAGAGGCAGCCAGAGATTCCTGGTAGTGACTCTATTCAAGGTGGCAATTCTAAGTAATCAGTTTCTTCTATGGCAAAAGCCCAACCTAGCACTACAAATATAGGAAGACAGTCCCAACTCCAGGCCCTGACACTGGCCAGGAGCTTTGGGATGCCAAGGATCAGGACTGGCTCCAGTCCTAGGGAAACCGAGGCAGAAGCCTTGGCCCATAGAGCAGAAGAAAGGGAAAGGCAGGAGTCCGGAGGGTATAGGCCCCAAGGCTCACCCAGGTGGTCAGAGGGAAGCAAAGTTCTCTGGGCTTTTCAGAGAGCAAAGTGAAGAACATACTATGTAGGAAACTTCAGGGATGCAGAAAAGGAAGTGAGTTAGTGGGAGTATAAAGCTTTTCTTGTTTCCTTCCATCTTCACAGCCCAAAGCAGCCATCATGATTTGAGGACTGGAAAGGTGCTTAAAGATACTCCAGCCAATGCCTTGGGTGATGCTGAAATTACTTCAAACTCTAAGCTCCATTCATGCACTCATAGAACCAGTAAAGCCCTTGGAGACCTGAAGACCTGCTATAAAAGGCCCTTCTGCCTCATCCTCAGGAGAAGCAGGCCTGAGAAAATTTCTCCCATAGCCTTTCTTTGCCTGGTCCGAGTCCCAGGTCTTACAGAGAAGTCCATACCTGAGATGGCTGCACTTTCTCCTCCTCTGGAACCCGCTTAAGGCCAGGAGGAGGCACAATGTGGAGAAACCTAGGAAGTCTCCCAGGTTCCTCTGTGGTCAGGCCAGCTTCATTAAAATGAACTTTGTTCCCTGAGGACTTGTTCATGGAGGTGTTATTGTGTACTTACTCATAGTTCCCATGGCTACCGGCTTGCAGTGAGAAGGGAATGGGTATACATCAGCATCTTCCTGGGAGTTAGGGGTTTGACCTCATTTATAGTCAAACGTGCAGTAGGCAACCTTGCAAATAGCACAGCATGAATAGAGTTCAGGGAATTCTAAATGACTTAATAGAAAAGAAAATTAAATAAAATTGTACATGTGAATATATATGTTCAATCCCCGGTTCAACTAAGGTACCTAATGCTTCATTGCTCATATCAGTATTAACCTTTATATCCTGAAGGGAGATCATACAACCAAAAGGTTACAAACTAGCATCTCTTAGGTTGAATCTAACACATAAACCCATCTTGTCTGATTTCAGAGTGCTATGGTTTGAATGGGTCCCCTAAAGCTCCTATGTTGGAAATTTAATTCCCAATGTAACAAGGGTTGAGACGTGGGTTTTTTTCTAGACTTTTTTTAGACAAAAGTCTTACTCTGTTGTCTGGGCTAGGGTGGAATGGTGGCATCATAATTCACTGCAACCTTGAACTCAAGCCATTCCTGCTTCAGCCTCCGGAATAGCTGGGAATATAGGCACGAATCACCATGCCCAGCTAAATATTCAAATTTTTTTTTTTTTTTTGAGAAAGAGTTTCACTTTGATGTCCTTGGGAGAGTGCTGTGGCATGATAGCTCACAGCAACCTCAGACTCTTGTGCTCAAGTGATTCTCTTGCCTCAACCTCCCAAGAAGCTGGGACTACAGGCTCCTGCCACAACGCCCAACTGTTTTTAGAGACAGGGTCTTGCTCTTGCTCAGGCTGGTCTCGAACTTCTAAACTCAACCAATCCTTCAACTTCAGCCTCCCAAAGTGCTAGAATTACAGGCATGAGCTACTGTACTCAGCCAGGGAGGACCTTTAAGGTTGGGTCAGATCTGCCTTCGTGAACAGATTAACGCTGTTATCACAGGAATGCGTTTGTTATAAAAGCAGGTCCAGGGTGGTGCCTGTGACTCAGTGAGTAGGGCGCCAGCCCCAAATGCCGAGGGTGGCGGGTTCAAACCCAGCCCCGGCCAAACTGCAACAAAAAAATAGCCGGGTGTTGTGGCGGGCACCTGTAGTCCCAGTTACTCGGGAGGCTGAGGCAAGAGAATCGCTTAAGCCCAGGAGCTAGAGGTTGCTGTGAGCTGTGTGATGCCACGGTCCTCTACCAAAGGGCCATAAAGTGAGACTGTGTCTCTATAAAAAAACAAACCAAAAAAAACAAAAGCAGGTCCAGCTCTCTCTTGCTGTCTCTCATGCTCTCTTGTGGTGTAATGCCTCACCAGATGCAGCTCCTCTATTTTGGACTTCTCACCCTCCAGAACTGTGAGCCAAATAAATGTCTAATGTTTGTAAATTACCCAGTTTGTGGTATTGTGTTGTACCAACACAAAATAGCCCAAGACACAGAATGTTTAAAACTTGTTTTTAGTAAACTTGAGAAAACTCAGTATCTTTCACTGAAAAAATAATCCAGATTGCAGTGTCAATGCCCTTCAGTGAAGGGCCACCAAGAACACACCTAAAATTGAACAAGGTTGGGTTTATGGAGTCATTGCAATCAGGGAAACCACACAATATGGGGAACTATGAAGTGTTCAGAAAGAGAGTATTGAAAATGACAAATGCTTGTGTTAAATTTCAGGGGACAATCAAGGGAAGGATTTTTGCTGTGGTTTGGGAGGGCAGGTCATTCTATGATTGGGTATCATAGTATTTATATCTGTACAGTGGAAAGAAAGGAGCAAGACTAAATATCTTGGATAATGTTCTTTTGTCTGTGTTCAGGCATGAGTAAATAGTGGTCTTGTTTTCGTCTGGTCCATCACAGTCACAGTGTGTCCTTATCTCTGTGATAGAGTTCTATAAAATTGTTTATGCTCATTGAGAGAAAAGAATAGCCTGCCTATGAATGTCATTCTAGCTCCTGTTTGATCAAGGCCCAGAGAATAATGCAGTCTGAGCTTGTGTCTGCTTTCCCTTGCTCAGTCCCCTCTTTTGGCTAAGGCAATGGAATTAGTTGGGCCTGAGGGCTTCATCTACAAGCTAGCTTCTTAGCACTACCAAGGTTTCACTCAAAAGGAGATTAAGAGGAAAATGTCTATAACTGGATGAAGGTTAGTCTCTCCTCCTTTTGTTGCAGGATGAAGTCTTGAATTCTCTGACATGACAATGGGTATGCAGTAGCATTTGAGGCTTTGGACAGAGTACATCAGACAACTGCACAAAAATGATTATTAATCCTACACTTGTAATAGGTTTCTCTCACCTTTTCTCCTCAGTGAGAAGGACCCACCTCCAACTCTCTTTGGAAGTACTCTAAACGTTCTTTGTTCTTTTTTTTTTTTTTTTGAGACAGTCTCACTACTATGTTGCCCTTGGTAGAGTGCTGTGGCATCACAGTTCACAGCAACCTCAAACTCTAGGGCTTATGCAATTCTCTTGCCTACGCCTCCCAGGTACCTGGGACTACAGGCACCTGTCACAATGCCTGGCTATTTTTTGTTACAGTTGTCATTGTTGTTTAACTGGCCTGGGCTGGGTTCGAACCCAGCTCCCTTGGGGTATGTGGCTCGAGCTATAACCACTATGCTATGGGCACTGAGCCTTTCTCTTTATTCTTACTAGATAAAATCTCTCTTTTTTACTATGAAAAAAAAAACAACAACCTTGTAGTAGACCCTAAAGACAAAGGTCTAGATTTTCAAACAGAGGCAATGAAAACATGTCCCAAAGTCTAGCTTGTCTTTTTTCGAGATACTAGAGATGTTTTATCTCTTATTTTATTTCTTTTTGAGACAAGTGGCCCCTCTGTCACTTAGGCTAAAGCGCAGTGACATAATCATAAATCATTGCAGGCTAGAGGTCCTGGACCCAAGTTTTCCTCCAACCTCAGCTTCCTGAATAGTTAAGACTATAGGCATGTGTCCCTGTGCCTAGCTGTTCTTTAATTTTTGTAGAGATGGGATCTTACATATTGCACAGGCTGGTCTTGAACTCCTGGCCTTACATGGTCCTCCTACCTTGGCCTCACAAAGTGCCAGGATTGTAGGCATGAGCCAGAATGCCTGGTTGACTTTTTCTTTTACCATAGGCACAGGCTGCTCTACCTGACCTGTAATGGTATCCACAGGGGATTGGTTTCAGGACACCCACAGACAGCAAAATTCATGGATTCTCAAGTCCTTTATATAAAATGGCATAGCATATGCATATAACCTATGCATATAATGTAAAATATTCTTTAAATGATCTCTGACAGAATAATACTTCATGTGATGTATATGTTATGTAAATAATCATTATACTATTTTGTTTGTTGAAAAAAATTGAGTTATTTTTATTGTTGCATTGTTTCTATTTTTTATTTTTTCCAGATGTTTTCAATCTGTGGTTAATTGAATCCTTGAATACAGAACTTACAGATACAGAAGGCTGACTATATTTACATAGGTGCAGTATACATTTCCTCTTGGGTAATGAATTTAAATTTAAATTGGTTGTTTGTCATTTATGATGTCTGCTGGGGTTAGAGATCCCAGTTTTGGATCAGCTTGTCTAATAGTATTTCTCTACTCTGGGAAGTATATCCCATATAGTATGTGTGAAAAGAGATTCATTCATCCCTCCTGGGAGTTTTCATGAGGAGCCTGTTCTTATCTCATTCTGGAGGTTTATTGGTATTATTCTCAGGTAAACATGACTGCAGAAGTAGTAGATTAAAATATCTGAAAAGGGAGAGGTACCTGTGGCTCAGTGAGTAGGGTACTCGCCCCATATACTGAAGGTAGCAGGTTCGAACCCAGCCCTGGCCAAACCCCAACAAAAAAGCTGGGCATTGTGGTGGGCACCTGTAGTCCCAGCTACTTGGGAGGCTGAGGCAAGAGAATCACTTAAGCCCAAGAGTTGGAAGTTGCTGTGAGCTATGACGCCACTGCACTCTGCAAGGGCGATAAAGTGAGACTCTGTCTCTAAAAAGAAAAAAAATACCTGAAAAGAGTCAGTTACAGTGGATCATGCCTGTAAGCCCAGCCCTCTGGGAGGCTGAGGTGGGAGGATTGCTTGAGCTCAAGAGCTGGGGACCAGCCTAAGCAAGAATGAGGCTCTCTCTCTACTAACAATAGAAAAATTAGCCAGGCATTGTGGTGGGCACCTGTAGTCCCAGCTACTTGGGAGGCAGAGGCAGGAGGATCACTTGAGCCCAGGAGTTTGAGGTTGCTCTGAGCTAGGCTGAGATGATGTCATGCTAGCCTGGGTGATGGAGCAAGACTCTAAACCTTTTCAACCAGCAGCAAGAAGTTTAATTTTTCTTTCTGTCACTGTAACAGAAAACACAATATGAATATAACATTTACGTAGCAATAGATGTGCCATATTTTTTAACATTAAAATACATAAAATAAAATATCTGAAAGGCTCTACTAATTACCCCCAAATACACAGGCAAGTTGTGTGCAGATAGCAGGTGAAAGCCTGATGTCCAAATAAGAAGTAGGTATCTAGTAGGGGAGTCTATCATTCATGACAATAGGAGCAGCAAATTTGAGTTTTTACTAGTTCCTGCAAACTAGTTGGAAAATCTCTGAAAAGAACAGACTATTATATAGCAAGGATAGCTGTAACATTAGTTTCCCTACTCGACAGTTAGGTGTGACCAATATGGGTGTAATAACCTCAGAAGAAACATTTTGTTCAGCTCCAATTTTTACGAGGCCAAGTTTGTAATTAATTACATAAGGAAAACTTAAGCCAGAAAAGACCTGTACCTTCTGAAGCATTTAAAGCTATTACATTTTTGTCAGTAGGATTAGACAAGGGACAACAGATCCAGTAATCAGTTAAATTCAGAGAAGAAGCTAAGGTCTGAAAAATATGCACCTGTGCTTTTTTTTTTTTTTGTAGAGACAGAGTCTCACTTTACTGCCCTTGGTAGAGTGCCATGATGGCTCACAGCAACCTCCAGCTCTTGGGCTTACAGGATTCTCTCGCCTCAGCCTCCAGGGCAGCTGGGACTACAGGTGCCCACAACAATGCCAGGTATTTTTTTGTTGTTGTTTGCTGTTTGGCCGGGGCCGGGTTTGAACCCGCTACCCTCGGTATATGGGGCCAGCTCCCTACTCACTAAGCCACAGAAAGGCCATAGAAATTCGAAGATCATATGAAAAAAGCTTTAGTTAAAGAAGGTATTAAAGGCAACAGTAGGCAATATGAATAAGAGAACAAAGGGTATGCCAAAGAGTACTGAAGAACTAAAACAAACAAACAAACAAAAAAGAATACTGAAGAACCAAATAACTTTGTTCTGTTGTCTTCCACAGGAGAGAATGAGGCATGTCTTTTCATTTGGAAAACATGAATCCAAGGATAAACAACTTGGAGTTTTATTATCATGTCAGTTACCTGTTAGGATTCTTTTCCTAGCAGTTGAAGGGCAGTTTTTTTTTTTTCCCTGATTCTTTTCTGCAAGACCAAATCTCCAGGTCTCAGATCACACAGAGTTTAGACAAGCATTTTGGAAACGCAGGTTGTACTTATTGATGATAAATCTAGAGATTTTATGTAAGTCCCTTGCAATAAATGGCCATATAAGTTTCGTTCGTTTGCTTGTTTTTTGAGACAAAGTCTCACTTTGTGGCCTCCAGTAGAGTGATATGACATCATAGCTCACAGCAATCTCAGACTTGGGGTTCAAGCCAGTCTCTTGCCTCAGCCTCCTGAGTAGCGGGGACTACAGCCGCCACAACACCGGCTATTTTTAGAGGCATGGTTTTGCTCTAACTCAGGCTGGTCTAGAACTTGTGCGTTTAGGCAATCAGAATGCTGGGATTACAGTCTCCCAGAGTGCTGGGATTATAGGCATGACCCACCACACCTGGCCACTGACCATGTAAGTTTATAATAGGGTTGATTTAGGAATGGAAGTAATTCTCCAATACATGGGGCAGTCTGTTATTAACTCAAAGGATATAACTTGTAGGTTCTGAGGGGAATTGATCTTATTGCCATTAAGGCTCAGGGCAAATTTTGGGGTTTCTGAGAGCTTTGGTAATCATGAGTTTTCCAATTTCTTTAGTTCCTGATGATTTTGGATCAGGAATTATTTAGTTTTATTTTTCTGGTCTCAAACTCATGAACTCAGGCAATCCACCCACCTCAATCTCCCAGAGAGCTAGGATTATAGGCACAAGCCACCGTATCCAGCCTGTGTCTTCAGATCTAAAATGAATGTCTTGGCCAGCCCACAGCACTCTACCAAGGGCAAAGAAGTGAGACTCGGTCTCAAAAAAAAAAAAAAAAAAAAAAAAAAAAAAACAAACATTGACAATTA
>CAUYPK010149299.1:0-14223 GCA_963574355.1 Loris lydekkerianus | reverse complement strand
AGCTATATTTAAAACATAGCCCTTTAAGTCCATATTGGCCCGAATATCACTCAGCTACAAGATATAGATAGCAGTTAACTCCTCATTGTTTTTCACACTACACATTCTCCCTTGTTCTCAACTAAATTACACAATATATATTAAAATAATTTTTTTTTTTTTTTCTTTTATTTTTTTTTTTTTTTGTAGAGACAGTTTCACTTTATCGCCCTTAGTAGACTGCTGTGGCGTTACAGCTCATAGCAACCTCCAACTCCTGGGCTTAGGTGATTCTCTTGCCTTAGCCTCCCAAGTAGCTGTGACTATAGGCACCTGCCAGAATGCCTGGCTATTTTTTTGTTGCAGTTTGGCTAGGTCTGGGTTCGAACCCACTACCCTCAGTATTTGGGACCAGTGCCCTACCCAGTGAGCCACAGGAGCTGTCCTGATTCAGCATTCTTAATCCAAAAATTTTTGAAAATCAGGGCAATAAAAAATTTCAGATTTTGAAAAAAATAAAAAGCAAACAAAAAAAATTTTTGGAGTATTTCAGATTTTTGGATTAGAGATATTCAACCTATGTTTAACTTAATCCATACAATCATTTCTGATTTTATCCCTTCCTGAGAGTTTCTGTGTTCAGCTAAGGAGACATAAACATGTGCTGGTAATGTTGGCACGTTACATTTCCCTGAAAATACTAGTGTCTGTGAGCACAGGATGTGATCCATTTGGGTAGGCATGCCATTGGGAGGACTAGCTGGCCCTGAAGGAAGCCTGGGTTCTGTAGGATGTGGGCAAGTTAAATGCTGATGATGCCCTTTGTGACCCTAGCCCGTCCCAGCATATCTTGCACAGTGCAGTGTTTGGATTTTGAGGTGTTTTACTCCTTGGCTAGACCACAGGCTCCTTGGTCATCCTGCCATTCCCAGAACCTAGTGCTGTGCCTGGCTCAGGGTAGGCCCTCAGCAGATGTTGGTTAATGAGAGCACTTCTCCCCTTTTTCCAATTTCAGACTTTTTCAAAGCATGCATGCTGCTTGTTCGAATTGCAGTAGGTCTTTCCAGTGAATGAATGCATTTCTCATATCTGGCATTTTCTTTTCTTGTTCTTTAGTTGCATGATGATGAATTTTGTCCTGTTTTGGATGCAACGTTCGTAATGGTGGCTCGTGATTCTGAAAATAAAGGGTAATTGCTGTTTTTTTGTAATTCTTTATTTTGAAGAATTTCAAAGGTACGTAATACTGGAGAGTATAATGTCTATGTACTTGTCACCTGGACTTAACATTTTTAATTGTAATAACATTTTTGCCATTTTTTTGTTTTATCTGTTTTTTTACTTTAAAGAAAATTTATAGTATCTTGGCTCGGCACCTGTAACACAGTGGTTATAGCACCGGCCACATACACTGAGACTGGCAGGTTCAAACTTACCTGGGCCAGCTAAAGCAATGACAACTGCAACAGCAACAACAACAACAACAACAACAACAACAACAACAACAAATAGCTGGGCGTTGTGGTGGGCGCCTGTAGTCTCAGCTACTCAGGAGGCTGAGGCAAGAGAATTGCTTAAGCCCAAGAGTTGGAGGTTGCTGTGAGCTGTGACTCCATGGCACTCTACCGAGGGTGACAGCTTGAGACTCTGTCTCAAAAAAAAAAAAAAAAGAAAGAAAATTTATAATATTTTAAAGCAAATCCCATATATAATGACATTTTATGCTTAAATACTTTAGGCATCTTTTTAAAAATGAAGAAATTCTCTTAAATAACTACATTACCATTATTATACCTAAAAAATAAGTCCTTAACATATTCTAATGTTCAATTCATGTCTGATTTTCCCCAAATATATTTTGAATGATTTGTTTAAATCAGGATCCAAATAAGGTACACATTGGCCAGGTGTAGTGGCCCACGCCTATAGGGCTGACACTTTGGGAGGCTGAGGCAGGAGGATTGCTTGAGGCCAGGAATTCAAGACCAGCCTGACCAACATTGTGAGACTTTGCCTCTACAAAAAATTAAAAAATTAGCTGGGTATGGTGGCAGGTACCTGTAGCCCCAGCGACTCAGGAGGCTGAGTTGGGAAGATTGCTTGAGCCCAGGAGTTTGAGGTTGCTGTGAGTTATGAAGACACTACTGCACTCCATCTCTGGCAACAGAGTAAGACCCCATTTCAAAAACAAACACCTAACCAGGGTGGGTGCAGTGGCTTATGCCTGTAATCCTAGCATTCTAGGAGGCCAAGGTTGATACCTGCTCTCAGGAGTTTGAGATGAGCCTGAGCAAGAGTGAGACCCTGTCTCTAAAACTAGCCAGGTATTGTGGAGGGTGCCTATAGACCCAGCTACTTGGGAGGCTGAAGCAAGAGGATTGCTTGAGCCCAGGATTTAAGGTTGCTGTGAGCTGTGACTCCATGGCACTCTATCAAGGGTGACAGAGTGAGACTCTGTCTCAAAAAAACAAACAAAAAAACCCCTAAAACAAAACCAAAAAGCTAACCAAGCAAATAAACCAAAAAGCCCCAAATAAGAGCCACATATTACATTTGATTTTTATGTCTCTTGAGTCTTATTTTTTGCTAACAGTTTTATTGAGATATAATTCATATACCATAAAATTCACCCAATAAGTATACAATATAATGGCTTTTAATATATTCACAGAGTTATGCAGTCTCTTATATCTGTTTTTCTTTTTTTTTTTTTTTGAGACAGCATCTTACTCAGTCACCCTGGGTAGAGTGCTATGGTGTCACAGCTCACAGCAACCTCAAACTCTTGGACTGAAGCAATTCTCTTGCCTCAGCCTCCTGAGTAGCTGGGACTATAGGCTCCTGCTACTATACCCACCTAGTTTTTCTATTTTTAGTAGAGATTGGGTCTCACTCTTGCTCAGGCTTGTCTCAAACTCCTGAGTTCAGGTAATCCATCTGCCGTGGCCTCTCAGAGTACTAGGATTACAGGTGTGAGCCACCATGCCTGGCCTATAACTAGCTACCAATGACATGGTTTTCCCACTTTTTTTGCTTTTTAGAAAGGTTATTATTGTGAATAGATGATTGATTTTAATGTATTTCATGTTCATATCTGAGTCATGGCACCAAGAATGTATATATTACATGTATTTCAGTAAATTACAGTCATTGTTCTTCCCGATGCTCAAGGTATGTCATCTTTAGTTGATGGGGACAACTCTAAGCTGGCTCCTATGGCATTTCTACCCATCTCTATTAGTCTTTGATACCTTCTCTCTCTCTGGTGCAGCATGATGTAACTTGGGCTTATCTTATACATTTCCTATCCCGGGCTTGGAATCTGCCATTTCTCCAAGGAGTCTTATAGTTCCTTTCCCTGGGAACTGATAGTTAGACACCAAAATCTGGGCATTGGAATGGTGCTTTTTTACAAGTTTGTCATTGGTTCTAGGATTTTTCAGTGGACAGAGCTAAGATGTATGTTAAAAAAAAATAAAAAGACCCATGAGTTTATATCAGGCATCCTCAAACTGCGGCCTGCGGGCCACATGAAGTGGTGTGAATTGTATTTGTTCCCATTTTGTTTTTTACTTCAAAATAAGATATGTGCAGTGTGCATGGGAATTTGTTCATAGTTTTTTTTTTTTTTTTTTTTTAAACTATAGTCTGACCCTCCAACAGTCCGAGGGACAGTGAATTGACCCCCTGTTTAAAAAGTTTGAGGATGCCTGGTTTATATGGTCATTTATATGGTCATCCAAGACAGATTTAACCATACAGACTTTAACTTATTTGAATTTATTCTTTTTATGTTAAATTGAATTCTTGGGCTTGGCACCTGTAGCTCAAGTGGCTAAGGTGCCAGCCATATACACCAGAGCTGATGGGTTTGAATCCAGCCCGGTCCTGCCAAACAACAATGACTACTACAACCAAAAAATAGCCAGGCATTGTGGCGGGCACCTGTAGTCCCAGTTACTTGGGAGGCTGAGGCAAGAGAATTGCTTAAGCTTAGGAGTTGGGGGTTGCTGTGAGCTGTGATGCCACGGCACTCTACCCAGGGCGACAGCTTGAGACTCTGTCTAAAAAAAAAAAAAATTAAATTCTTGGTTCCTAACAACAGTTACACCCAAGGCATCTAAACTGAAAGTATCTCATTATAGGGGCAGGGTGGGAGAGAATGTTACCAGCTTGATCTTTGTGCAAGATGGAGTTTAGCAGCCTATGGGAAATCTCGTTTGAGGAAATTTGACTTAGGAGTCTATATAATATACACATTTGCTGTCTTTTAAGACAATTAACATTTGTTTTTGAGATAGAATCTCGTTCTGTTGCCCTGAGTAGAGTTCCTTGGCATCATAGCTCACAGTAACCTCAAACTCTTGGGCTCAAGTGATCCTCTTGCCTCAGCCTCCCGAGTAGCTGGGACTGCAGGTACCCACCACAATGCCTGGCTACTTTTTCTATTTTTAGTAGAGATGGGGTCTGACTTTTGCTCAGGGTGGTCTTGAACTCCTGAGCATAAAGGATTCTCCCACCTCAACCTCCCAGAGTGCTAGGATTACAGGCGTGAGTCACTGCACGTGACCTAAGACATTAACATTTTTGAAGAGTCCAAGGAAATTGTCTTGTAGAATGTTCTGTAACCTGAGTTTGACTGTTTCCTCATGGTTAGAACATGTGGCAGGTTAAACATGTGGCAAGCGGCAGTACCCTCTTTATAATGTGAACTTTGTGGTATATAGGTAAGTCTGTAATCAAAAGACTCGAATTGTTCCTGTGTTCATATGTAAGGCAGGCAGTAAGCCCTACCTAAAATGAACAGCAGAATACTTTAAAACTAGCAGGTAATTGTTCATCTTCAAGTTTTTTAGATAATGGCACACCTTAACTTAAACTGTATTCTTTTCTTCTCTTCTCTTCTCTTTAGGCCGGCATTTGTAAATCCACTCATCCCTGAAAGCCCAGAGGAAGAAGAGCTCTTTAGACAAGGAGAATGTACATTGATTTGTTTATAATAATAAGAGAAAGTTGAAAAGCACATTAATTATGCTGTACAGTAGATTATTTAAGATCATATATGGACTCGTCATACTAATTAATGTCCTAGTCATGCCAAGATTTTATTGAAATTAAAAATATTTTTTGTCCTTTGGAGAACATATTTTGAACAGTTTTGTTGATCAGACAGTATTTATTAAGCGAAGTAATTTGTTTTCTCAGTTTTAATGAAATGGGAAATGAATCTTAATGGGGTAACTGCCATTCAGGATTGTAGATCAGGATGATAATAAGTGGTGTCTCACTGACTTGATATAATTTTCATCTGAAAGGCCTATTGTAGCCTCGTCTTGGATATTTATAAAATTTTTGGTGGGATTTGAAATCTTGAAATAATACCTTTGTAGGATCCAAGGGACCACAGGTCAGGGTCCCACCTGTGTATAATGTGATTTCCTAATCATTGCTCCTTATTCTCCCATGTTCCAGTGAACAAGGGGAGAAGAATTGCCCTCAGTTCCACATCATTACTGAAAATGGCTCCCAGTGCTGAGGAGAGGACCACTATACACGAGATGTTTCTTAACACGCTGGATCCAAAGTAAGTTAGGATGGTGAGATTCCAAGTTGGGAAAGCATTTAGGCCTTGGCCTTCTGCAGAGCCACAGCTGCCTGCGTGTTTTGGGTGTTATTTGCAAATGTTTTTACTTTTCAGCAGTGAAACCATGGCATTAACAGGGTTTAATAAATCTCTGTTTGTATAGGACTATAAGTTTTCAGAGTCGAATTTTGCCCCCTAATGCAGTGTGGATGGAGAATTCAAAACTGAAGAGCTTGGAAATTTGCCACCCTCAGGTATTATAATTTAGTGAGAAATTTTCTGAATAGGATAGTGTGCATTCATAATATTTGTCCAAGATTTGACATACCCTTGAAATTACCTTTCTTACAGAACATTGCTAATTCCTTTGTTCTGTATATGAGAGTGGCCACGTTTGTATTGATTAGTGATTTATTTTACATCCTGTAGGAGCGGAACATTTTCAATCGGATCTTTGGTGGTTTCCTTATGAGGAAAGCATATGAACTTGCTTGGGCTACTGCGTGTAGCTTCGGGTGAGTTCGATTTAAGGCATTTTTAACTTTTGAGAAGCAGTTAATACCATATTACTCCACTGAAATGAAACATTTTGGGTCAGTCTATATGTGTTTGGGAATACGTTATTTTTCACTACATACCACATTGATACCAGCTGGGTTTGGCCTTCATTTTAGAAGCTGATGCTTTTTGTAAGTTAGCACATTAAAGAACTACTGAGAAAATACAATGGTAGTGTGTAGGGAAATATATATACTGGTTTTTGTTCTGTTTGGATCATAGTGGCGTCTCTTACCATTGCTTACTGATACAATCATTTCCCCCTTCTCAGAGTTTATTTTTGTTCATTTTAATTTTGCTTCAGCTGGTGAAAAACATTTAGATCATCTAAATTTTGAAATTTTCCCTGGTAGTGGTTCGCGACCATTTGTGGTGGCAGTGGATGACATCATGTTTCAGAAACCTGTTGAAATTGGCTCATTGCTCTTTCTTTCTTCACAGGTAGGTGTGTGGTGAAAGATTAAATCCAATTTTGTTGCCATTTTGACTTCAAAGAGACGTTTCTGTATCTTAAAGACACTTATTTCTTTTATGACTGCCTTTTTCCCCCTAATGTAGTCTACAATTGACTAACTATAGTGTCTATAATCTATTAGGTTTGCTTCACTCAGAACAATTACATTCAAGTCAGAGTACACAGCGAGGTGGCCTCTCTTCAGAAAAAAGAGCATACAACCACCAATGTCTTTCATTTCACGTTCATGTCGGAAAAAGAAGTGCCCTTGGTTTTCCCCAGAACATATGGAGGTGAGCCGTGATTAGTGCTTATCCCTAATAAAGGGAAGAACTTTATTTGAGACACAGTCTCACTATGTCACCCTCGGTATAGTGCCGTGGTGTGACAGCTCACAGCAACCTCAAACTCTTAGGCTTAAGTGATTGTCTTGCCTCAGCCTCCCAAGTAGCTGGGACTACAGGCACCCACCACAATGCCCGGCTGTTTTTTAGTTGTACTTGTTATTGTTGTTTGGCTATAATGCTGGGCTGTTTTCTTGTTGCAGTGTCATTGTTGTTCAGCTGGCCTGGGCCAGTCTCGAACCTGCCAGCCTTGGTGTACATGGCTGGTGCCATAACCACTGTACTACGGGTGGTGAGCCGAGGGGGGAAAACTTTTAAAGAAAAATTTCCCCTTTTAAATTGTCATGGGAGGGCGGCGCCTGTGGTTCAGTGGGTAGGGTTCTGGCCCCGTATTCCGAGGGTGACAAGTTCATACCCGGCCCCAGCCAAACTGTAATAACAACCCCCCCCCCAAAAAATAGCCTGGAGTTGTGGTGGGTGCCTGTAGTCCCAGCTACTTGGGAGGCTGAGGCAAGAGAATCGCCTAAGCCCAGGAGTTGGAGGTTGCTATGAGCTTTGACGCCAGGGCACTCTACCGAGGGTGATAAAGTGAGACTTTGTCTATAAAATAAAATAAAATAAAATAAATTGTCGTGGGAAGTACACTGATGCCTGTCAGCACAAGAGCATGTCTTTAGGAGATTTTGCTTTTGAGATTCTGCAGCCTTGAAGGCCAAAAGATACCCTGTGGCCGTCAGGTGGCAGTTGCTGCCCTACCCACTTGGCATCATCTACAGGGCTGTTGTCAGCTGCAAACAGCCACTGGTAGCCAAAAACTGGTCCAGCCAAAGGAAAGGGACAGGAGTCATAGTCTATTCCCTTGGGAATACTGCACAACCCTGGCCCAATAGTGCCCCTCATTCTGTCCCAGTGTTCCTATTTAGTCTTGTGTTTATGTCATGATTCTCTAAGGTGCTGCAAGTTTTCTCCAGGGTTATCTTTCTTGTGTTTCAGAGTCCATGTTGTACTTAGATGGACAGCGGCATTTCAACTCCATGAGTGTACCAGTGACTTTGAGAAAGGACTACCTTGTGGAGCCCTAGGAAAACATCACATGTTGAAAACCAGCCTTTCACCTGCATTGACACAGTCCCTGATAACGGCCTTGATTTTAGTGTTGCTTTCCATCCTCCATTGAGAAGGAGAATGTATTTAGCATTTAGGGTGATCAGAAAAGCATAATAACATAGTGGCTGGATGGGGCTGAGGGGAGAAAGAATTATTAAACCACAAATACTTTCAAAATAGTTTTCATTGTAAACCTACCTTGTTGCATCGTATCTGCTAAAGGAATTAGGGCAGAATGCCTTTTTACACAGTTGGACATATTCTTTTCTTACTATCAGTATATAAGGCATTATATTCTGCCAAGGCATTTGTGTGACATCCCTAACTTACCTAAAATCTCATCAACCCCACATGATTTCTTTGTATTTTGCTTCTGAAAGGCTTCTTGTAGCTTTCTCTTGGATATTTATAAAATTTTTGGTGGGATCTGCTTCCCTCTATTTCCCAGCTTTTGTTATTAGCAGAGGGCAGATGAAAAGTTGGGGTTGAAGGGATTCAATAAAAGATAACAGCAGCTGTAAAGATTTGTGGGAAGGTTTAGATCCAAAACTATACTCTGAGAGGTGTTCAGAGATGATGTGGATGAGGAAATAGGACCATTTTGTCATTCTTCATTCACCAGACAACTATTCAGTACACTGTACATGGGGCTGGGCAGGATACATTTGATTAAAAACAAGAACAATAGTAAAAATAGCTGTTTATGCTTATGGACCCTTGCCATGTGCTAGATAGGCACTGTCCTAAGCCCTTGGCATTTATTAGCCCACTTATTTCTTCTGATCAATACTATGAGGCAGGTTCTATAACATCCCCCACATGGGTTTAGGCCACTCAGGAAACTGAAGCACAGAGAAGTTAAGTAACTTGTTGAAGGTAAAACAGCTAAGAAGTGGTGGTGCTGGGATTCAGAACCAGGCAGTGTGGGTCCAGGGTACTCCTTTCCAATACAGTGTACTGCTTTCAAGGAATATAGCAAGGGAGCTCACACCCACAATCACATTGTCCCCTAGGAAGCCAAAGGGAGGCATTCTCATTAATCTGCAGCCAAGACACTTTCTTCCTTGATGGAAAGAGGACTTGATCAAATTCCCAAGAGACAAAAAAGAGGCTACATAGAAGAAAAAAGTAATCTCTGAAAAAGGTGCTCCCAAGAAGAAAGCAATTCTCTTTAGAGTGTGAGTTGTAGAAGACTGGTCATAAAACTGGCTCAGCCTCAGAATTAGCTGGAAAGCTTTCTTTCTTTTTTTTTTTTTTAAGTTTATGTAGTGTTTATTGAAATTACAGTTAATAAGTACCATTGGCATAAATTGTCATGGGAACAAACACAACCATGTCTTGGAGGGATACAGTTTAACTCATGGAGTCAAGAAGTGCTATAACATGGGTGGCGCCTATGGCTCAGTGAGTAGGGTGCCAGCCCCATATACCAAGGGTGGTGGGTTCAAACCCAGCCCTGGCCAAACTGCAACAAAAAAATAGCCAGGCCTTGAGGCGGGCGCCTGTAGTCCTAGCTACTTGGGAGGCTGAGGCAAGAGAATCACCTAAGCCCAAGAGCTGGAGGTTGCTGTGAGCTGTGTGATGCCACGGCACTCTACCGAGGGTGGCAA
Organism: Loris lydekkerianus; assembly: GCA_963574355.1. Classification (NCBI taxonomy): domain Eukaryota; kingdom Metazoa; phylum Chordata; class Mammalia; order Primates; family Lorisidae; genus Loris; species Loris lydekkerianus. The sequence goes on along the minus strand of CAUYPK010149299.1, from coordinate 4,587 downwards.
AGTGAGACTCTGTCTCTTAAAAAAAAAAAAATGTGCAACTTGTCTCTCAGTGCTCTCCTACCATCCTGAGGTTTGCCTGGCCCTTTAATAATAGCATTCAGCATATCTGCCTATGACATGGTGGAGACTGGGAAGGCTAGGTGGCCCTGGGAAGGGCTGGGCCCTGGCGAGTTTTGCGAATGTGTTAAGTGGAATTCAGTTAAGAAACCTACTGCATACTGTTGTATAGATTACACATTATATATTTAACCATTTATTGCTGTTTATCATTGGTTTCTTTAGAAGAGTTTACTTCACTCTGGTGTGCTTTGCATTATTGCACATGTCCATGTGATGCTCTAGATATATTTCTTGTGATAATCCAAGTATTCTGTCTACATATTCCCTAGAATTTTTTCTATTATAAACAATGTTGCAGTAAATGTTCGAAATACTTAAAACATTTACCTCCGAAATTATTTCCTTTAGAAAAACAGAGAAGTGAGCAATCCATATGTTGAAGGCTGTATGAATATGAATATGTATTTCACGTAACCTTTCAGAATAGTTGCATATGTTTACTTGCTCATTAGCAATTTCCATGAACTTTGCTAAATTTTACCTTTTCTTTTAAAAACATCTTTGCCATTTTGATAGGTAAAAAATGATATTCATTCATTGCCTTTCTTTGAATTCTACTGCAGTTGAACTTAAATGGCTTATTATCTTTTTACTTGAATTATTCAAGTAACTTTAGATATTAGAATCTTAACCCAAAATCTGTTATCATCTACCAGTACAGGTATTTATAAGAACTTCAGGTTTTTGTTTTTAATATAGGACTTTAAGAAGATGAGATGAAGCAAACTAAAGGATGTCCACTAGGTTCTGGATTATTAGCATTCTGTCCCTAAGAACTGATTCTCCCTAAGGAGAATTTTTAATCAGTACTAGTACTGCTAAAGTGTCTAGTGGCGGGTTCAAACCCGGCCCCGCCCAAAAAAACTGCAAAAAAAAAAAAAAAATAATAAAGTGTCTAGCATGGATTTTCCTCATGTGAATTGGATGTTGTTTTGTATTGAATTGTCTGTGCTAAGATCCCAATTTTACTTCAGGTTTTTATTACCAAGTTCTTAGTTTTTGCTTTGATATTTTTTCAATGTGTGGTCTTTGAGGATGGCCAAAGACCAATTGATAAAGACCAATGTCTTTATGATTGGTTTCTTTAGAAGAGTTAACTTCACTCTAGTATGCTTTGCACTATTGGGCATGTCCATGTGATGCCGTAGATATATTTCCTGTGGTAATCCAAGTATTCCGTCTACATATACCCTTTGGTATCTGTATTCTGTCAGTTATAGTCTGCTTTCTTGTACTTCTTTGAATAGAGCCAGGAGCTTGATTCCTGAAGAACTGAAATTTTCACACCACTCCCCTGGGATTTCAACATATTTTTTTTCTTTTTGTTGAGTTTGTGAAGTTTATTTTTCTTTTCTTTTTTTTTTTTTTGAGACTGAATCTTACTTTGTCACCCTTGGTAGAGTGCCGTGGTGTTATAGCTTCCATGGGTTCAAATTCTTGGGCTCAAGCAATCTTCTTGTTTCATTTTTTTTTCTTTCTTTTTTCTTTTTTTTTAAGTGGAGCTGGGGTCTTGCGCTTGCTGAGGCTGGTCTGAAACTCGTGAGCACAGGCAATCCACCCTCCTCAGCCTCCCAGAATGCTAGGATTACTGGCATGAGCCACTACACCTGGCAAGTTTATCTTTCTAAAGCTATTCTGTGGGGCTGGGCTCACCTGGGAGGTTGTTCTGCTCCATGTGGCATTACGTGGGTCACTCAGTCAGCTGTGTTCATCTGGGAGCTCAGCTGGGGCTGGGACATCTGGTGCTGTGGCTGGGATGGGGACTATCTGGCAGACTCATTGGATTTCTTAAATGGTGGCTCAAGGGGTCTAAGAGCAGCCAGACAGATTGTCAGGTTTTAACCACACCATTCTCATCCTTTTTCTTTTCTTTTTTTTTTTTTTTTTTAGCAGTTTTTGGCTGGGGCCAGGTTTGAACCTGCCACCTCTGATATATGGGGCCCGTGCCCTACTCCTTTGAGCCACAGGTGCCGCCATTTTTTTTTTTTTTAGACAGAATCTCACTTTGTCACCCTCAGTAGAGTACTGTGGTGTCACAACTCACAGCAACCTCAAACTCTTGGTCTTAAGAGATTCTCTTGCCTCAGCTTCCCAAGTAGCTGGGACTACAGGAGCCCGCCACAACGCCTGGCTATTCTTTTAGAGATGGGGTCTTGCTCTTGCTCAGGCTGGTCTTGAATCCCTGAGCTCAGGGAATCCACCCGCCTCAGCCTCCCAAGTGCTGGGATTACAGGTGTAAGCCACCACGCCTGGCCACCATTCTCATTCTTAAAAGCCATTTTCATGGAAGGATCAATGGTGTCATTGAAGTTGGTAAGGATAATCACTGGGAAAGGCAGTTAGATGCCTTTAGATGATTGAGAGGTCACTGTTAAGAAGCAATTTCAAAAAAGTCACATAGCTTGAACAATAGCAAGACCCTATCTGTACAAAAAATTAAAAAGTTAGCTGCCTGTGGTGGCGCATGCCTGTAGTCCCAGCTACCCAGGAGGCTGAGGCAGAAGGATCACTTGAACCTAGGTGTTGGAGGCTGCAATGAGCTGTGATGATACCATTGTACTCTAGCCTGGGCCACAGACTGATGACACCCTTGTACTCTAGCCTGGGCCACAGAGTGATGACACCCTTGTACTCTAGCCTAGGCCACAGAGTGAGACCCTGCCTCAAAAGAAAAAAAAAAAAAAAAAAAGTGATGGTGTCTTGGTTTAGAGAGCAAGGGGCTGAATCGTTTCAAGCATTTATGTGTCATTCTCAGGTGAATCCCTCACTGGTGATATTGAGATGTTCTTTCATAAAAGTTTTATTGACAAGAAACATTGGGAAATAGTACATGGCATAACCCTCTGTAGGTGTTTTACAATGCATATTAGCTTACCAAGACTGAAAATAGGGTCATAAAAAAACCTACTTCACTTTATTTATTTATTTCATTTTATTTTACTTTATTTTATTTTATTTATAGAGACAGAGTCTCACTTTATCGCCCTGGGTAGAGTGCCGTCGTGTCACACAGCTCACAGCAATCTCCAACTCCTGGGCTTAGGCGATTCTCTTGCCTCAGCCTCCCGAGTAGCTGGGACCACAGGTGCCCGCCACAACGCCCTGCTATTTTTTTGTTGCAGTTTGGCCGGAACCAGGTTTGAACCTGCCACCCTCGGTATGTGGGGCCAACGCCCTACCCTCTGAGCCACAGGCGCCGCCCCTGCTTCACTTTTAAAAATAAGCTTTGTGAAACATGTTTGGCCAGGGACCTATTTATTTATTTTTTTATATCTGTACATATCAACAAATTGAACACACTAGGAACTTTTATAAAGCTGGATCAAACTCTATATTTCATAACATGAAAAGGGAGACTAGTATATTGTCTAAGGAGTGAGTCATTATGCTCTCTTTTGCTTTGAAGAATCTAATAGTGACTTTTCTAGCTTTTAAGGGTTAGCTGTCTTCCTTTTAAACAGGAATATAATTGCTTGTTGTCATTGTTGATATTTTATAGAATGTGAACTTGTAACAATACATTTAACTTCATTAAAAATTTCTGAATCATTATTTAGCATTGTGACCCTCTACAGATGAGAAGAGGGAGGCGAAAGGAACTACATCAGGAGGATGGTAAAGATTATGTTTACTTTCATTTTGATATAGAGAACATAAGTTTGTATTACTGATTTCTGTTTCTGAGCAAGAGCTTCAAGTTAAAATTCAACAGTGCATCATGCTTTAGCATGAAAACATTTGGAAGGAATTAGGGGTTCTTTATTTGCTTATAGAGCCTCATGGCAACTTGTATATTAGTGAAGCGTGGTACAAACTTGGCAAAAAATCAGTTACAAGATAGAGGATAAGCATTTTAAAATATGGCTAATGGCTTGGTGCCCGTAGCTCAGTGGCTTGGGCACCAGCCACATACACCAGAGCTGGCGGATTTGAATCCAGCCTGGGCCTGCCAAATGACAATGACAACTACAACAAAAAAATAGCTGGGCGTTGTGGCAGGAGCCTGTAGTCCCAGCTACTTGGGAGGCTGAGGCAAGAGAATAGCTTAAGCCCAAAGTTTGAGGTTGCTGTGAGCTGTGATGGCATGGCACTCTACCCAGGGGGACATAGTGAGGCTCTGTCTCAACAACAACAAAAAAATATGGCTAACACATTGTTTCTTACTATGTGTCAGGCACTGTGCTAATTATATTAAAATATATGCTCTCAGCTCGGTGCCCCTAGTTCAGTGGTTAGGGCGCTGGCCACATACACTGGGGTTGGTGGGTTTGAACCCGGCCCAGGCCTGCTAAACAACAGTGACAACAACAACAACAAAAATAGCCAGGTGTTGTGGCGGGCGCCTATTGTCCCAACTACTTGGGAGGCTGAGGCAAGAGAATCACTTAAGCCCAAGAGTTTGAGGTTGCTGTGAGCTGTGACACCACGGCATTCTACTGAGGGCAACGTAGACTCTGTCTCAAAAAA
>CAUYPK010149290.1:0-18922 GCA_963574355.1 Loris lydekkerianus | reverse complement strand
AAGATACCATGGGAGGAAAAGATACCAGGGGAGGAAAAGAATCCCATGGGGAGGAAAAGATACCATGGGAGGTAAAGTTACCATGGGAGGAAAAGATACCATGGGAGGAAAAGAATACCATGGGGAGGAAAAGATACCATGGGGAGGTAAAGATACCATGGGAGGAAAAGATACCATGGGAGGAAAAGATACCATGGGAGGAAAAGAATACCATGGGAGGAAAAGAATACCAAAAGGAGTTTTTCTGCTAGGTTCTTCAATAGAAAATGGAAACAGACACAGTCATGCTCTCTCTCTTTCTCCCCCCCAACACACATGTGCACACACACACTCACTGAGACACAGTCATACTCTCTCTCTTTCTCTCCCCACACACATGTGCACATACACACTCACTGAGACACAGTCATACTCTCTTTCTCCCCCCACATGTGTGCACATGCACACTCACAGAGACACAGTCATACTCTCTCTCTTTCTCCCCACACACGTGTGCACATACACACTCACTGAGACACAGTCATACTCTCTCTATCTCCCCACACACATGTGCACATACACACTCACTGAGACACAGTCATACTCTCTCTCTTTCTCCCCACACACGTGTGCACATACACACTCACTGAGACACAGTCATACTCTCTCTTTCTCTCCCCACACACGTGTGCACACACACACTCACTGAGACAAAGTCATACTCTCTCTCTTTCCCTCCCCCCAACACACATGTGCACATACACACTTACTGAGACACAGTCATACTCTCTCTCTTTCTCTCCCCACACATGTGTACACATACACACTCACTGAGACACAGTCATACTCTCTCTTTCTCTACCCCAAACACACGTGTGCACATACACACTCACTGAGACACAGTCATACTCTCTCTCTTTCTCTCCCCACACATGAGTACACATACACACTCACTGAGACACAGTCATATTCTCTCTTTCTCTCCCCCAAACACACGTGTGCACATACACACTCACTGAGACACAGTCATACTCTCTCTCTTTCTCTCCCCACACACTTGTGCACATACACACTCACTGAGACACAGTCATACTCTCTGTCTTTCTCCCCCCCACGTGTGCACATACACACTCACTGAGACACAGTCATGCTCTCTCTCCCCCCCACCTGTGCGCACACACACACACACTGAAATGCTTTTTCATCTCTCTTCTCTGACTTTTCTTTTATTCATTCCTCTGCCTGACATTTCCTTCCACTTCGCATGTTCACACCATCTCCACCAGTTTTTTCCATGTGACTCCACTCTCTTTCCTCCAATGTTCAATTCAATTTCCTTCCACGAGTCTTTGTTACGTTCTTCCCACCGTCTTCCATGTAGACTGTTAGAAATTTCTGCTTCTTTATCTTTGAACTTCCCGAGCCTTATATGCTTCACCCAGTCTCACTCCTAAAGATCTCATTTTAAAAACAGCATTTATAACATTTCCTTCTGTTGGAGAATTTGTCTTTTTCCTCTTATAAAATTTTTGAGGACATAGAATGTCTTTTATCTTAGTATCACTTTTGTCTAGACTTGTAGCTTCCTTTAGGGTAGAAGGTCATCAATAATTTATCATTGCATTGAATTGCCATCCAGCCATGGAACGATTTTTCAAGTTTTTGTCGGGTTTTCACTCTGTTTCATACTACATGCATAACAATTCAGATGTGCTACCCTGGGCACAATGTCTTAGTCTGTTTTCTGTTTATAACTAACAGAATACCTAAAATTGGGTCATTTATAAAGAAAAGGAATGTATTTCCCATAGTTATGAAGGTGGAGAAGTTCACCATGGTTGAGGGTCTTGTTGGTGGGGATACTTCAGAACCCAAGGGCAAAGCAGGGTCTCACATGGTGAGTGGGCTGAGCCTGCAAGCCTAGGGTTTTCTTCTTACAAAGCCACCACTCTCATGCCCATGATAGCCAATTAATATACTAACATATTAATTCTTCAAGATCCAATCTTCTCTTAAAGGTCTCATATCACAATACCGCCACATTGGGGATTAAATTTCAACATACATTTAGAATGGGGACAAATATTCAAGTCACAGCATATGACTAGGTTAAAGCCAGTGATATTCTTGTTATAATTGTTATGAATGGATCAGAAATCAGTGTTTTCTTCTTCGAGCTTCAAATGACATGTGTTACAATTTTAATCACTTATCCAGTCATTCAAGGAAGTAATCTCTATAATGATGGGGGAGGGGAGAGAGAATCAAATCAAGTCGTATATTTTTTTGACCTTGATGGCTTTACGTGGTGAAAATAACCATGTAATTTAAAGACAGAAATTATTTTCTTTCGTTTCTGCACCCTTGATGTTAACACATTGTTATCATTACTTAAGTATAATTGAATTAAGGAGCAAATCACATGCCACTTCACAATTCCTACTGCAGCTCCATGTCTTCCTTCATCCATATGCTCCCTTAAGATACAGTGATCTGCCTTGTTTGGGTATGTGGTCTACCAATATCTAAGAATAGATTTGCCTGTGAGGATTTTCGGTTGTCCCCATGAATGGATTAATAAATTGTGGTATATGTACACCATGGAATATTATGCAGCCTTAAAGAAAGATGGAGACTTTACCTCTTTCATGTTTACATGGATGGAGCTGGAAGATATTCTTCTTAGTAAAGTATCTCAAGAATGTAAGAAAAAGTATCCAATGTACTCAGCCCTACTATGAAACTAATTTAGGGCTTTCACATGAAAGCTATAACCCAGTTACAACCTAAGAACAGGGGGAAGGGGGAAAGAGAGGGGAGGGAGGGGGGAGGGGGGCAGAGGGAGGGGGATTGGTGGGATTACACCTGTGGTGCATCTTACAAGGGTATATGTGAAACTTAGTAAATGTGGAATGTAAATGTCTTAGTATAATAACTAAGAAAATGCCAGAAAGGCTATGCTAATCAGTGTGATGAAAATATGTCAAATGGTCTATGAAACTAGTGTATGGTACCCCATGACCACATTAATATACACAGTTATGATTTAATTAAAATAAATAAATAAATAAATAAAATAGAAAATATTCTTCAACAACTCTGTTCGACTATGTAGGTGATCGAAAACCCACTCTGGCCTCCCAGGCTCTAGGCAAACTAGAGTTCTAGAAACGGCCTTCCCTTCATATATTATGGTCTACTCATATTGCCTTTTTTTATATTGTTTCCTTGGGGTATTTATTTCTGCCCTAAAGATTGGTTCTTACTTTTTCCCTCAGATATTCTCAAAGTCATCCAGATCCCAATGCAAATGTCATGTCTTCAAAACATTTTCCCTAAAGATAAACAGCCTTCTAGGTCATTCCCTTTTACATCACACGGCTTTGTTTGCTTCATCACATTTGCCCCTATCTGATATTATCTAGTTTGCTTTCATTTTCTAGTACAATGGAATATCCATATGTATATATGTATATGTGTATATACATACATGTGCAACTTAAAATTGCACACTATTTTAAATTGTGCATGAACTTTATGGTCACCCGTGTGTGTGTGTGTGTTTGTGTATGTATTTTGTGTGTGTGTATATATATGTAAAATGTATATATAATTAGCAGCTAAGAACAAGGTCCTTATAGTTTTTAGCTGGTATTTCCTTATTGCCTAGAACAAAATAATACACTCAATAGCACATATTTTCAAATCATTAACCTCTCTGTCTCTTTTGTTTATGCTGTGAGAATGTAAGTAACTGCTAGAAGCGTTTGCAGCATACTTAGATACGGAGTACCTTAAACGACTTTATTCCCAGCTCTTTAGCAAAAGTCAGTAGCATATCATCACTGATGCAGGTTAAATATAAGTTGAAAAAAGAATAAAAATCTGTTCTTAGCACCTAATTCAAATTTGAGGTAGGGGGAAGCACTGTACTGTGAATACTTATTATAATTTGGTCAAAACTGATCTGATGTGGATTTAAGGTGCATTAGAGGTGTTTGGAATTGAAGACAAGGGTCGATAAAGATAATATATTATTCTAGCCTTCATTGCTTCCCTAAAATTGAAACTGTGTTCCCTGTGATCCTCCTCTGGGAAAGGAGACTTACGCAGAATGGGAGTCTGCCTGCGTTTGATTGTTCAGCTGTATATCAACTGGTAGGTTAAGCAGAGGTCTCTGCCGTTCTGCATTCAATCCTCTAGAAAATCACCACCCAAATATCCTACAACAGGGATCAGGCTTCGGTTTAAGTGCTGCTCCGCTCACATACTTGTGTTCTAGTCATTTAGAAAAGTGTGATTAAAAACCATTATGTGCCCTAACAGATGTGACCTTAAAGAGTCTACTAAGGTTAAAGAAAAAAAAAAAAAAAAAAAGAAAGGTGCAAAGCAATAGTGGTTAGACTAACACCAGGAAAGTATTCCATGAGCTGAACCACATTGAATAACTTCTCATTGATTGCTACCTTCTGTTTCAAGAAAAATACCACGATGTTTAAGAATGAGCTGCAATGTTCTTAAATCAGCCCCCTCTCCTCATCTCTCTGCTCTCCTGGTTCTAATGAGGAAGAAATTAAGCTTCGATGGTTACTGAATTTTAAACGCTCTTCACTGAAGAGGAATTATGGGATTGTTACCATCTTTATTTCCTCTCCTCTCAGATAATGTAGTCCATGTGCCAAGAAAATACAAAACAAATAAAACAAACTCCTGAAACCATTTAGAAAGTGAGATCCCCTGGTTTGAAAATCTCTTTTGTAAATACTAAAGCACGTTTAATAATGTTCGGGAAAAAGTTAGCTACTTTTTTATGAACTGTATTGCTCCTGTGGACTGACAGTCTTGCTAATTTCCCCAGGAGTTCACAAAAGCATCTCAGTGTTGTTTGTATTTTAATGCAATAGGCTATACCTTGTCCACAAATAGGCCTGCTGCTGCATTACCAATGGTAAAACACACGACGTAAATCAAGATTGTAAGAGAGCATTTTTTGCGAAGTCATAGTCGCTCCTCTTTGCAAAGATTGGTAGGTTATTCTGGCTCTTTTTTCCATGTGCATTTTCTTGTCCTGCTTGAGACCAATGGCCTAAATTTATGGCACCTCTTTAGCAACTGATACAGTCTGTCAGCATGGGAATTGGAGTACTGCACTTGGATTCCATAATCTAGTCACAAAACATAGTTACCCAGAGAAGTCTATTAGAAATACTCATATGTGCTTTACTAGCATGTGTTGTAAAGTTATCCTGAACTATTTCTTCTCCCAATTATCGGGCTAAATAATGTGTTTTTAACTTTGATTTCATTTTAACTTGATGGGAATTTACAGCAGTTGTAGGTATTTTAAGCAATAAAGTAGGGCTCTTGAATCTTTAAAAAAGTAACCAAATCGTTTTGTGCTGCAAAGAATGAAACTAAAAAAAAGTAATCCTATTACTGTAAAGGCTTTATAAATTGTGTAATGATTTGCTAAATGTTTAGCATTTTTCTGATATTATTAAGTAAGATGGTATTTTGTAATTAAAAAAAAAATTCTTCTTAAGTTAAAAATAGAGATTATTTAAATGCTTCTCAATATAAGGTGTGTAAGAAAGATTGATTGAGGTAAAAACAGGAGTGACTATCCCAGGGGTGGGGAACCTGCAGCCGTAAGGCCACATATATCCTTCTAGGTCCTTAAGTGTTGCTTTTTGACTGAATTCAAATTTTACAGAACAGGTCCTTTAATTTTGCGAATACATTTTCATTCATCTTTGATATTTTTATTTTTAAAATGAATGGTTTTAAAATATCAAAGAATAAAATGAATTTCAGCAAAATAACCCTCCCCCCTTGACCAGCACCATTAGAACATTAGTAAGTCATAAGGGTTAAATTGACTGCTGCTATGCTCATGATTTAGTTCTGACTGACCCTACTACACACGAAGCAGATTGGTGAGACTTTGTAGGTGTCAAGTACACCCGTCTGTTATCAGCCTTTGACAACAGTGCCCTGTTTCTGTTTGAAGTGGAATTTGTGAACACTTACACAGCTTCACGGTATTTTTTAATTCTGTCCGCTTGACAGCCCATCATATCAAAGAAGATCAAGAAGACGCTGAAAGAAGAAAACAGAGAATTAGGATATTATCCTGTTTCTGCTAGAGATAAGATGAGTTGCTTGCTTTCTGATACGGGGATATCAACATTAAAGAAATTCAATGTTCATCAGTGTTGTAACACTTTTAAGGTCCACAGATACTTTAAAGTGGAAGGAGAGGTGTGAAAGGTTGTATTGTAGAAATTAAGAATAAAAGGCAAAAGCAAAGATAATGCTTTCAAGCAGCAATAAGATCTGAAGATGTGAATAAGATTCCACTGAAGGGAATTATAATGTAATTTATATATTCAGGGGAAAAGGGAAGCGATGTCGTGATATAGAAAGAATTAATGGTTGAAACTATAGGATGCTTAGACCCTGATAATGTTCCCAAAGGACAAAACAGCTGCCTCTTTCAGAAGAACCATGACTGATTCATGGTTAGTAGCATGAATTACTCTTCAACAGAATCATGTCAAGCTATACTTCAAAAGGAAAATACATATTATTCAATTGCATTGAATGAATCAACTGGTACTACTGACTTGGTGCAGTTTCATGCTTTATTCAGCTCAGAACAGAAATCCTCTTTGGTAGAAAGAGTTACTCACTTTGGATACTCTTATAAACAGAACACAGGGAATATTCAACAGCTTTCAAGACAAATGTCATGAAGTTGTACTGAATTTGGAAATTTATTGAGTGAGGGTACAGACAGCGGACCTTCCAAGACAGGAACACATGAAGGGTTCATTGCACAGATTTTTTAAAAAATGTATTAACAGATACAGATACTCTCATTTCTTTCCATTTATCTTGAATCACCTGAGTCTCTGTGTGAAAGCTACTATTTTAAGTTACATATTGCACTGAGTTATTAGTATTATTGACTATATCCTTACCAATACAAGAGCACCATCAGTTTCAAAATATGCTAAAATTGAACAATGGAGGTATTCTGTGTAGATTTTCTGTATCATTCTAACATGTGATGGATATCACAGGAATAGGTCTTACCAAAATTTTATCTCTCTGAGAACACATAGTTAAATTTTATGAAGAACAAAATCAGCCGTGTGAATCATTGAAGATTTCTATAAAAGTGCCCATTTTTGTGTGACATCATGTCAAGTCAAAATGACTTGACTATTTCTTTGCAAGGTAAAACTAAGTCTATAAATGATATGTGGCAAAAAATGCAAGCATTTCTCAAAAAAGCTATCTTTTTTTCAAAAGACTTATTCACAAGTAAATTTTGGATAAATCTTTTCTCCAGTTAGCAAAGGTCATGATGAGTATGATAATATATGCAAATCAATTGAAGAATATGCAGCTGTTAAAGACTTATTAATTGGAGAATACAACAAAAGGTTCACCAACTTTGAGAATCCACATTCAAATTGGCATTTCAGCCTCACCTAGTTGATAATCAGCAAGGCACTTAAATAACTACAGATGGAAGCAATTAAGCTCTCATCAGATGGCATTTTAAAGTTACTGTTTGATGCTAAGAAAGATCCAATTGAAATATGGAAAAATACAGTAGAATACCCATCCCTTTAGCAACATGCTCATGAAATACTTTTTTGGTTTTAAACCATTGATTTCTGTGAATCCCTGTTCTCCCACATAATCCAAATCAAGACACCCTTAAGGTTAAAAATGACTGATACCCAAAGGATCAATTAAAACTGTGGACCTCCACACTGCAACCAAATATTCAAAAAAGTAGATAAACAAAATCATTAAAAGGCTAATTAACGTTAAATTAACAAATAGTGCTCATTTTCTGAAATGATAAAGTATACAGTAGTTGTATTTTTATAAAGTAAAGTACTTTTTTAAGTGTATCTAATTGAAGTTTCTTGAATGTGGCCATATTTGGTTACAATTAAATTAATGAAACCCTCCAATATCAAAAGTTTCCCCGCCCCTCAACTATGCCCAACTCTTTGAAATTTGAGCAGATTTGCTGTTTAAAGTTAGTCTGCATGAAGTTGCCTAAGTCTTCTAATGCCAACCAATTTAGAAATTACTTTAAGGTTTGCAAAATAATAGTATGCTACTACAGGTAACTGCAAGTACATGTACGTCATAACTTAATAAACTCAAGTCATCTTTTTTCTTCGGTTGAACTGAGAATGAACAGTGACCCTCAGATATGAAGCATAAACTTACCAGGCAGCACAAAAGGTGTCTTAGAAACAGGAAGTGAAAGAATTATTTCCAAGTCAAAGGGTTCAAAATGGTGCCTTCCATCAGACTTCTGAGTCCTCCGCCCTTCACCACTCAGGACTCTAGACCATGGAGAGAAAAGGACCATGAACTCACAAAATGCAGCTCAATAAAAAAATAAGATAGTAAACATAACCCATTTACATGCAACATCTAAAGAAGATTCAGGATGATGTTAAGATTTCTAAAGAAGTCAGAGCAACACAAATAAACGTGCTGACCTGTAAGGTACGTGAAGCTGGAGAGTAGTCTTGTCATAGGGCAGGAAAGATGGAAAGACCCAGGATAGCTTTTTTTTTGCAGTTTTTGACCGGGGCTGGGTTTGAACCCACCATGCATATGGAGCAGGCACCCTACTCCTTGAGCCACAGGTGCAGCCCACAGGATAGCTTCTTTAATAATTCAGAGAAGCTGGTGCTGATATAGAATGCTGAGTGAAGACGTAAAGTTGGAAGGTACTTTGTTTAACCTGGCTACACAGAGATTAATTCTTGGACATTCTACATATAAGAACTCACTCTTTTCCTACTAAATTTGTATTTCCTAAGCAAGATACTAGTTCTCTTAAAGGTCTAAAATCTTGCTTTAATAAAATTCATTTAGAATCTTTTGATTGGGAGCAAAAAGGAGATTTTTGGTGGGAAAAAAGAAAAATAGAGGAAAATAATGGGGGAAGAAGATTGCAGTGGAAAAAAAAAAAAAAATGCCTAAATCTGAAAACTACATCTATCTTTCAACTGTTGTCTAATCCTAGATAAGTCACTTCCCCTGTCTGAACCCCAGTTCTTTTATGTATAAAATGGAAAAAAAAAATGATAACTTATGGAGTAGTGGTCCAGATCACATGAAATGATGTCTCTAAGAACCCAGTGTGGTGTCTGGAATATAGTAGATTCCTAAAAATATTTTGTTACATAAAGTTCCTTTAGAAAATTCATAATCTGTCTTGTCTGAAATTAAGGTAGGTAACTCAAAGCATTATATTTTCATAATCTACTTTGGTGCAAACTTAAAATGGGAAGTGTCATGCACATAGAAAAATGTAAGGTCATTATAAAACCCCAACTCTATATGCTCAGAGGATTTAGAAAAATAAAGAAAGCAAGAAAGGAAACGATTCAGACCAACTCTGGCACTGCACAGCCTTACTGCCTGAGTATTCCATTAGAACCAGGCCAGTTTTATCATGCACTTTCTATTTCTCTATCTTATAATTCCTAAAAAGAACGGGAAGCTCGACTAGTTATCATTAACCTTCAGTGCATAGAACGGGGTCCATAACAATGTGATCATGTTTAGAAAAATCTCTAAAATAGGAGATTGAAAGGGTAAGGGGGTTAGGTAAAACGCTCAGATTCCTTTTTTTTTTTTTTGCTTTCTGGAGCTGAAGCTTGATAGCAATTTTCTCGTGGATGAACTGACGAATTGTTACATAAAACGCAGTTCCGGAAGACAGAGAAGTTAGGCGTGCAGTCAACTCTTCCACTCCATCCCTGCTACGGCACAGCTAAAGGGAACACTGTTATAAACACTAAGGCCCTATTGCTCAAAGACAGCTTCTAAATTAAAGAAATACAGTACTTTTCTTCTCTAAGACTATAGGATATCATGAAACCTTTTACTAATGCATTCCCTCCTACTCTGTTTTACAGTCACTCAATAATATGCTTTCCCTTACGGATAACAAGTTTGATTTGAAACAAATACGGGATCCAAATAAGGAGATATTTAGAATATTCATAAATTTTAATCCTGCAGTTTTCAAAAACAACCTTTTTTGTATATAAATCATGTGACCACCTTTAGACAAATAGTTATTACCTTTAATAATACTGTATTTTTAACTTTGTTTGAACTAATGACATTGATATCCTTTTCCTGTAACAATGATAATACCTATATATAATATGTCAGTTACGTGTACATATAGCTCTAAGTATGTTAGCCCTGGTAAATGAAGGGGACGTAAGTGAACATTGATTACATGGGCGATGTCTAACAATTTACGGACCTCCATGTAATTTTGTTATTCTCAATTTTTTCTGCTTTCTTATATTTCAGTTAAGTGAGAGGGCTGCATGAAATAGATATAAAGTGAGTTCTTTGGAATGGAACTCCATATTATTAGAAGAGACTTGCTCATTTCAGGGAAGTTTTCACTGTTAAGAGAGGTGGACAAAATTCTTAAAGACTTCTCTACCAGAAGTGCCTAACCTTATGTTGCAATAGTTAAGTGTTACAAATAAATCTAAGCCCAGGTCTCCTTGCAAACTCAATATGATAAACATTATTTGGAAACACTCTAAAAAAATCTGTTTAAAACAGTTTATTATATATTTTTTTAAAATTATCAACCATGAAGTCATTACATACAGGAACTTAAATTATTATTTTTTTAAATAAGGAAATAAATGGAACCAGTTATAATATTTCATGCATTCTGATGTAACAAATTACTTCATGGGATCTAACAGGAAACCAAGATAATTTTCCATCAATTGCACTGTCGAAGATTGCCCTACTGTACTATTTTGATTTGGGTGCATTAGGACTTATTTCTAGCAGAATGCTGGAATAGAAGTATTTATCTCTGACACGCTCATTCATTTCTGTCTCAGAATCTAGATGCATTTTAATAGATGGGATGAGAGAGAAAGGGCTGTTTTGTCTTTCAGGGAATGGCTAAACCAGATGTTGAAAAGGGAGGAGAGATTTTTAAATTTTATTTAGCTGAAGAACACTAGCCAGTGAATTAAAATCTGATATCCAATCAATAACAACGCCTCCAGCCAGGTAGCTTGGAGCACTGCTGACTCCTCCTGTGGCCTGTTCTTTGCTCCGCCACCAAGTAACTTTTCCAGGTCACTTCTTACTGTATATTTGTGGAGGATTTGTGCCAGCAGCGTGCAGATCCCCATCTGCTCCCCAGATCAAAGGCATCCATCTCCAAAGTCCCTCGCTAAAGCAAGGGTCAACGCTGGAAGATTTAATTCTGCAAATGCCGCTCCTGAAATGAATTGCAGATTTTAATGCAATTTCATTTTCAAAAGAATTTGGTCTATGACATTTAGCTACAAAGAAATTATAATAACACAACTGCATTATAATCAGTTTTCCTAACGTATTTTATTTTCTGTTTCGTTCCTTAAGAAGAAAAAGGTGACGTTGCTATACTTCAACGATATTTTTATGTCTTCATTCTGTTTTAGCAGGAGAGGGGTTTCAAAACATTGTTTACGTGTGTTATAAAAACCTAAGCTTATTGGCAATAGGGAATGTTTTGCAAAGACATTTGCATGTTACGAAGTGAAGCAGCCTTTCCTTAACTTTGAAATTCTTCAAGCTTTCTTATCTTCAGAGGATTTATATGGGAAGCTGAAAATACCCAAATTAAGAAGATAAACCCCAGACCTCTGATCTTTGAGGATGGGAAAGTCATTTGAACTTTCAGAGTCTTCCAACAGAGGGCGGTGGAATTCCACAGATGAATTTAATGGCCGCGCTAAAAAATAAGTCTCCGCAATGTAAATCTCCGAAGAGAAAACTGTCTTAACACAGCTACCTCAGGAAAGGGGGAATTATTGCACTTAATTAAAGTGTATTGACACCATATGTGGCCCCACCTTCCCACCTCCCCTTTTTGGATTCATTAAGGTTTTAAAAAAATAAAAATCAGAAACCAGTAAAGGCAACAGTCCAATGGAGTCTGTATCTTAGCCCCTAAACATTAATCCTGTAAAAATTTACACTTAAACAAAAAGCTTGTTCACAAACAGAAGCCTTTCAATTGAGACAATTTATGTTCATTATCTCTGTAACACAAAGGACTGTCATTGGACTATTTTGTAAAATATTATTCTTTTAATGACAGTTTGTGCTTTCTTTTGCAATTTTAAAACAATTTTAAAAGACAGCAAAGCTCCACATATTTTTACCACTGAAATGTACTTAAAGATTTGACTGTTT
Organism: Loris lydekkerianus; assembly: GCA_963574355.1. Taxonomy (NCBI): domain Eukaryota; kingdom Metazoa; phylum Chordata; class Mammalia; order Primates; family Lorisidae; genus Loris; species Loris lydekkerianus. Next base: position 6,661 of record CAUYPK010149290.1, on the reverse strand, counting down.
TAAATAGCTTGAATAAAAATGGAAATAAAAATAATTACTTTTATGAATCTAATTGTCCATATACCTTAAAATCCTTGCTCTTTGAATAAAATACATCTACCATGAGAGCTAAAATTAAAATATTTCCTCATTATTTACACATTTTTAAGGAAATTAAGCTACAGTCAACTCTGGAAAAATATAGTATAATATCTGATCTTAAACATTTTAATGCTTTCTCTTCTTTAGTCCCCTTTTTCTCAGAATTCTTTTTATTTGCTGAGTTATTACTTACACTCTTTAAACACACTTGGAGGTACAAATATGTTTTATCATCACATCTGAATTTGTTCTAGAATTAATACCTAAAATCAGATGATTACGAGGAGCTGGGAAGAGTGGTGGGGAGGAGGGAATAAGATGGAGATGATTAATAGATGTAGAAACATATTTAGATACAAATGGTCAGTATTTGAAAGCACAGCAAAGAGACTATAATTAACAATAAGTTAGGGTATGTGTTAAAATAACTAAAAGAGTAGACTTGGAATATTCCTAAAATCTGCACTTTTCTTATGTTCTAATGAAATGGGTTTCTTCTTTATTATTTTTAAATATTATAGCATTTTATTTAATGTATTTTTTCCAGATTATTAAATAATAAATGATTGTAGAACATTTAGGAAACATAACCAATATGAAATAAATTTTAAATAATCCATATTTCCACTTCCCAGAGGTATTCTATTAATCTGATGATATTTATTCATCTTTTTTCACTTGTGTTCATAAGAAATAGGCATATATCTCATATATGTTAATACATGTTTTTCATGTATATAAATATATGACATATGTGTATGTGTGTATATAAAACTTTGTAATTTTCTGTTTTACCTAATATTATGCTTCACCAACTTTCCCAAGACTGAAGGTTGTCACTATATGATTTAAATAGCTTTGAACTACTACATCATATAGATTTATCATCATTCATTTATTTTTTCATTACTGATGAATAATATATCTGAAACTTCCATAGCCTAGAAGTTAAAAATTGATTCCAAAGTCAAAAGTGTTCTGTGTCATCAATTCTGATTTTAACTTTAAAGTTCTGTCTTTGAAATTAGGTTCATGGACTAATCTAAATAAACAGCTAGTAAATACAATAAAAAACTCTTGAAAGATACAGAAGAATATTGAGTATACACTTTTAGGGATGAGATTAAATAATTTAATGGCTATATTTTAACAGCATGAATGAGAAAAGGTAGAATTTGAGTCTCTCCTTATGTGACTGATTCAGATGAATGAATACTTTTTTGCCTACAACAAAAGTCCCTGGATCCTTTTGTCAAAGGGAGATAGACTTTGCAGTGAGTGCCACTTTTCAATATTATTTTTCAGATATTTTGTGGTTGTACAAAATTTATCAAAAGAGGAATTAGATATTTCATTACATCATTCAAAACCACATATTTGGCTCCTAAATTTGAAAGCTAAGTACAAAATATTTGAACATCTTTACCAAGTTGGGAGAAACTAACACTAAAAAAATTGGTTACAGCTGGTACAAAGGCAACACCGAGGGGAGCGTTTTCGTTTTCTCCCCGACCCCACTCTCCATAAGCCCTAGTTTTCAACCAGCTGTATACTGATCCATTGTATTACACAATAGAAAAACTTTTTCATGGTTTGTAAAATAACTATACATTTGGCATCAAATAAGGATCGAGTACAGGATTTACTGCATATAGTAGTTGTCTTTATACACTTTTTAATATACTTAGTTATACTTAGTTTATTCAGGTATATGTCTACATGCATTTTATGGACCTTGCAGTTGTAAAGGCCTTTTGTATTATTAGAGTGGGTAAAGGAAAATCAGGGTATTTGTACCCTAATAGTATATCTCAGAAAACTTAGAATTGGCTGAAACAGTGGTGAAATATTGGTGGTTATTAGGCCAGGGTGACTTAGGATCCCGAGAACTGCATCCGGTTTTCTGATACATAACTTCAGTGTGTATTTCACCACAACATGGTAACACGTTCTTTTAAGTCTTTTCATAAATGTGTCTGATTGCACATACAGGGTGGACTTAAAGTTCGTGTGCAATTTAAAATAGTTTAACATAGTAAATTGCACATGAGCTTTAGGTCCATCCTGTGTTAAACTTAATAAGTAGGTATATTACATATAAGTATAATAACTATGTACACACGTGTGTATATATAGAGAGAAAAAATACAAAGAAAGCATATTGAGAGTGTGCATCAAGGCAAACACCTAACCCTAGATACACTGAACTATTTTCAGCTCATAATTGAAGAAAAAATAAATAGCAACTTTGAGAAACGTTCATTTCTTTACACTCTGGCCTATGGATTATTTTTAAACAAAGAAACATTTTCAGCCTTCCTCACAGCTCTGAGTAAATGAAAGCGTTCCTGCACATTTGAACTTCACAGGTTTTGTATTTCACACTGGGAGTCAGGCTTTCACAGATTTTAACTACCTTAAAACCTTGTTAACTTTCAGCTGAAATTGCTGTTTAACAATGTCATGTTCTTGTGGGAATAAGAATCTTTTAGAAAACAGTTTTAAGGAACTCTATTCCCAGAGCAATCTAAATCCAAAACTGGGTGGAAACGGTACTAGTGGGTAGAAATCACTATGACTTAAAGGGCAAGCTACATTTAGAGACAAATGGTGAAATGGAACAAAGATGAGTTTTCTCTAAAGTAAGAATTTGCCCATACATGGGGTTTGTTTTCTTTTTGTCTCTGCAGAATGACAAGGACCAGCTCTGGAGCTGCTGATAGTGCTGTACACCAGCTGTTTGTAATGTCCTCTTTCTGCTGTCGCAGGAGGAGGGGGTCCCACCTTACTGAGTGTCCCATCTGTTCCCACCTGATGCTTCCCTAGATAGCTGCTGGCAAGAGAAGCACCGGTCTGAGAGATCAGAGTCAGCCTGCAGCTGTGAGCTCAGTTACAGTGTTGAAGGCTTTAATTCTCAGTGAAAATGGAAAGTCAAGCTGGGAACCACCTAAGGATTTCCATGGTCTGTAGGTAAGGAAAAGGCTCAAGATGTTTCTCTCTGAAGTCCACCCAACAGGGAGAACAAATAAAGGGGTGAAAACTGAGTAGGAATCAGCACCATTAAGGACTTGGGAGCAGGTATTTAGACCATGTGTATAAAATATTCTAGGCTATGAGGCCATTGTCCATAAGAAGTATTTTGTACTTTTTCCTTCTAACTGCTTCCTTCTAAACCAGTGGTGCTCAACCTGAGATTTTGTTCTTAGATGATATCAGGCCATGTCTGGGGACAGTTGAGGCTGTCACACCTGGAGGGAGAAGTGTTCCTGGCATTTAGTGGATGGAAGCAAAGGATCCTTGGAATCATCTTACAGTGAAGGGGACAATAGCCCTTCATCCCTATAGCAAAGAATTACCTATATACTCGAGTATAAGACAAGTTTTTTCGGCACAAAATTCGTGCCGAGTTCGGGTTTTTCTCGGCTTATACTCAAGTATACATGGTACCTAGTTCCAAACGTTATAGAATCTGAAAAATTCTGGTTTAAACTCACTCTTCAGTTCACATGGTCGTATGACCAATTAACAGCAGTAGATTAATTGTAGAAATTATATAAAAATGGAAATATGTGACCTTTAATTGACATGCCAGTCTGGCATACAAATTCTTAGACTTATATGAAAACTACCACAAGCCTGAAATAATTCTACCTGTGAATAGTCATCAACAGACTTTTTCTATCTGTCATTTTAGTGTGTATTTAAAGATTTTGTTATTTACTTTAAAAATGTTTGCCTTAAACAGAAAAAGTGAACAGGGGTCTAGAGTGCAAATTTACCTAAACAATAAAGGAAACAAAATAATAGAGACTTCAGAATTAAGTAAGGGCCAAAAAACTAGCTGTAGATACAAAATACGGCTGTGTCTGGTAATGTAATATAGGATTTTTTCCCCTCTCTTTTTTAAGCACATACTGAACTATAAAAGAAAAAGGCAGTTGGGTCATGGATGTTGTTTTGCATTCCTCCTCATAAGCTTTCCTCTCTCAGAAAGCTTTCTAGGCCTCTATGAAACAGACATTGTGGGGTGTGAAACTGTCAAATGCAGACAAAAGGCTTCCAAGGGGCCTCCTGTTGCATTAGAAGGCACTTGTTTTCCATCTCAAAATCAAGCCTGCATGGGATGAAGTCTGTTTTTTCTAAAACTTGGCTGCAGCTGACCAGTAAAATTTGGTCTTTGCCGGAAGTCTTAGCTACAGCGGTGGCAAGGGTTAATATTAAACCCACCACAGCATTTTGCACAATCTCCCAGGAGATCTTTCAATGGATTTCCACTGCCACTGGAAATAATGGCTCGCAGCTGCAGCAACTCATGGGAACACTTGATATTCCCGTCGCAAGCGGGGCCAGAGCTTTCAGTGGAAAGAAGGAAATCACTAGTGCTGCGCAGTATATGCGCCCGAGGTCAGCGTCCCCAAGCCACGACCTTACATGACCTCTCAGCCCAACACTCGGCCTAGGTTGCCTCTGGATGGGCTTATCCTTTCCTCCTTTTATGAGAAATATAGACTGGCATGCAGGGACAAAGGGACGGACAGACCAGGGAAGAGCCCTGGGGCCATGGGAGGCCTGGTACAAGAGAATTCAGTTCTGTCTTTCCCTGGCACAGTTTTCATCTCCTTACAGGGAATCTAGGGTTATTCTTTCACCATCAGAGAGTAAGTGCCCAGCCATGTCATGTGATTTGAATGTAGTTAGAATGTCCCTCCACTCTCAACACCTCTAAGTCTCTCTAATCTGTTGTTTCCAGTGCTAAACATCTGTCATCGTATATATCCTTTTTTGGAGGGACAAAATTTTGAACATCAGAAACAATTGGTAGAAATGGAGCCACTTCCAGGGAAATGCCATTCTTTAGAGACCTTCTGGAGCTGAGTGATTCCAGCTATTTGTACAGCTTCCCTGCTCCCTATCATTTGATAGATTAACATTTACCCACTCAATCATTTGCTCATGCATTTAGGCATTTGTTTATTCAGTCATCCCTTCATTGTGCCTGCCTTCACTACATAGACTTGTTGCCTTCCAAACAATTGCCATGCAAAACTCAAAATAGAAGGCCCGTGCCATTTTTATGGGCAAGTTCCTCCTTTAGACTAGCTACTCCAGAGAGGTGACCCCTCAGGGTCTCCAGATCCACCACGGTGATTTAAACACAAGTCCAATCTTCATCCTGCTACATTGAAAATTTTATATCTCCATATACCATGCAGAGAGTGCCAAAAAAAGGTACACATACACACACATTTTAAGAAAGAAAAAAACTGTATTAAAGTTGTAATACTCAGGTCTCATTGGAGTTCGGCAATTATAAGAGATACAAGATACATATACAAGTAAAAAAGTTATTGGTCAGTACTGACTATTATAATTTTAATACAGTTTTTTTTTTTTCCTTTCTTAGAAGACATTTTTTGGTACCCTCTATATTGAGATATTCTATGCAGTGTTTTATTTTGTATTTTGTATGATGTTTTTTAAAATATTACATATTGTGTGTATACACATGTAAATACACACATATGTCTTTATAGGTTTGTAAGGGAACTTTGTCGAGGCTGTCTTAGGAATTTTGCAATGCTATGCAATACTGACCTTGGGTGGTGACAGAATTTTAAAGTATCAGAAAGCACCCGGGGTGACTCTGTGATGTCATGGAGGTCCCTTGGGAAAATGTAGTCACTAAGTGAGTTGCAAGTAGTGATAAGAAGCCATTAAAATAAACAGACTTCTCCATAATTACTGAATTTCCCAGAAAAACAATTAGAGTGCTCAAGACATTTTGTATCTGTCTTCCACGGAGTTCAAAGTTTCCGCTCCACCCATTTGCTAAAAAGTGCTGGTTGAAATTGTGCAGCATAACCAAAAGAATGAGAGGCCCCTCTGGAGTATTTGACAGACATTGCTGTGTTTAATTTTCTTTTAAACAGTTGGGGGCTGTGAAGTAAAATGGAATAAATGGACTTGGTCTATATAAAAAGACACAGTCACTTCCAAATTGTTTTGCATGATATAAATTTTAGAGCTATAATAATTAAACAACAATCTAGTGTTATAGTTAGTCATATATATGGGAATATTATATGCTGTATGTACATATTGTGTAACATATTATTTTATCCACATGCATACATGTACATACATGTGTGCATATGTATGTATGTATATATATGTATATATATGTATGTATATATGTATATATATGTACATACATATGTATACATGTATATATGTATATATATACATATATATACACACAAATGCACACATAGTTACTATATATAAACTACCATAACAATTAGTGTTTTTTCTTTCCCTCCAGGCTAGTAGCCCCTGGAATTCCAGGACAGAAATACATTCCCGTGTTATCTGATTCTTACGAACATGTTGAAGTGGTAACTGTGAAAGACCCCCGAAGGGAGACCCTCACTCAAATCTCGGGACGGCGCGGTGCCCAAGGACTCACAAGAGACCACACTTGATGCAAGAACACACGAGGCTTTATTCAGGGAAAGCCAGAGCTCTGGGGCCGACACGTATCTCACGCAGGAGACAGAGGAGTCGACCCTGAACTCAAGAA
>CAUYPK010149284.1:0-17554 GCA_963574355.1 Loris lydekkerianus | reverse complement strand
AGTCCCTTGCTGGCTCCCTGTATCCTCAAAGGGATGATCATAGGCAGATCCCACCGGCCAGAGGTGTCTGGAGTCTTGTCTCCCCAGATTCGCCAAGCCCAGTTACAGGGAAGCTGTTACTCAGCCGCCATCTTTAATCTCTCCCTGCTTTTGATTCTGGAGCTATTCTTGATACAATATGCTCTTTCTTTTTTTTTCTTTTCTTTCTTTTTTTGTTTTTTTTAGAGACAGAGTCTCACTTTGTCACCGTCAGTAGAGTGCATGGCGTCACAGCTCACAGCAACCTACAGCTCTTAGGCTTAGGGGATCCCCTTGCCTCAGCCTCCCGAGTAGCTGGGACTACAGGCTCCCGCCACAGCACTCGGCTGCTTTTTGTTGCAGTTTAGTCCGAGCCAGGTTCAAACCCGCCACCCTCGGTGTATGGGGCTGGCGCCCTCCTCACTGAGCCACAGGCGCTGCCTAAAACACGCTCTTTCAAAGAAGATAATTATTTGGCTCATTATTAATTAGAGTTCAAAACCTTTTGTTTACACCGGTCAGGTCTCTAATTCTTACATTTTTGGGACTGTGAAAGCTTTTGAAGTGAGACAATGCACTTGTGGACCCATGACGTGAGCCCTGTCCCCGCCTGTGGCACCAGGACCTGAGGCTTTCTGAGCTAGAAGCACAGCACCACAGAAGGCAGTGCTGTCCAGGCTCTGCTGTAACTAGCTGGGGACCCTGGCCCGTTCCCCAGCACTCCTGTGCCTTGGTTTCTTCATTTGTAAGATGAGGGGATTGGACTTAATTGCTTCTAAAGTCCCTTGAGGTTTAGGTACCTGTTCTAGTCTAGGAAGCCTCCCAGGTGGTGGTTCTCTCCTGAAGGGTCAATGTCTTCTAGGCGTGGGGTCCAGGCAATGCCAACCCCAGCTCTATCTCTGCCTCCCTCTGTGTGACCTTGGGCAAGCTGCTTCACCTCTATGGGGCTCTTTTTCTCATCTGTGAAGTGAGGGTGAGAGTAGCAGTTTTTTTGGTGTGTGATTGTAAATCTCAGAGGTTGTTCGGAAGTTAAATGAATTTACACAGTGCCTCGTGTTTAGGACGCCCTCAGGGAGCAGGCAAGCTCCTCAATACTAGTTACTACCACAAGCGGCAACCCCAGAGCTAGGTTGAAGCCTCTCTGGGGTCCTGAGACATTGTGATTGGTCACAAGGCCCCATTCCAAGGTGAAACAGGAGGCAGGTGACATATGCTCAGAAATGCCCCAGGTTCGATTCGGAATCCTTGGTAAGAGATGCGGAATTCCAGGCTCCAGCACAGTGATTTGAATATTCATTACATGGCAACAGCCGCTTGAGTTGTACCAGAGCTCCCTGAAGGCCTATTAAAACACAGATTTCAGAGTTTCTGAATCAGAAGATCTGGGTGAGGCCAAGAGTTTGCATTTCTCACAAATTCCCAGGTGCTATTGATGTTTCTTGTCTGGGGAACACACCTTGAGAACCGCCAGGTTGTAGATTATATTCTCACCCCGTTCGTTTTCCTACCCCTCCAAACTTGACTAAAGCTTAGACCCCTTGTAAAGGGGAAAAAAGCATGAATTCTTTCTCATTTGTAGAACACCCAGTTGGTCTCACTCTATGACATTTTTAATCGTGGATTCATTAAAGTAGATTTTTTTTAATTTACATTATCAATAAAGTGAAAATATAAAATTGAAACATTTTCCTTGAAAATTTGCAACTCAAGGTACATAACCTAAGGGACATCATTCTAAAGCAGAAACATTTTGAATTCTTCATATACTTTCTAGGGCTCTTTCTTTTTTCTTTCTTCTTCTTCTTCTTCTTTTTTTTTTTTTTTTTTTTTGAGACAGAGTCTGTTTGTTATCCTGGGTAGAGTGTTGTGGCGTCACAGCTCACAGCAACCTCAAACTCTTGGGCTTAAGTGATTCTTTTGCCTCAGCCTCCTGAGTAGCTGAGACTACAGGCTCCCGCCACAGTGTCCAAATATTTTTTTAGAGACTGGGTCTCACTCTTGCTCAAGCTGGTCTCGAACTTCTAAACTCAGGCAATCCACCTGCCTTGGCCTCCTACAGTGCTGGGATTACTGGCGTGAGCCACCACACCCGGCCCTCAAGGGCTCTTTCTGATGAGAGTCTGGTGGTGTGGTCTCCCGGCCCTGTTCCCCACGGGCAGTGCATTGTTGTGTGAGATGTGCCCCAGCGGGAGGCTCTGAATCTTTGCCAACTGCTGCTGGGAAATTCAGAACCTTTTATGGGCTGGGTCAGGCTGTCAGGATTCTTGGCTAAGGAAGGTGGAAGCTGAGAAGCTGGGTGGGACAGAGTGGGAGGTCCCCTGGCTCTGGGTAAGCTTTCCTGTTATTCTGTTGTGCTGGCTAGCTCCTAAATTTAGTTGAGGTTAAAGAAAGAAATGTTCCAAGAGCAAAGTGGGTGGAGAGTTCCCCTGGGGACAGCTGCACCCTGCTGGAATTGACTCGGTATTCTTTTTTTTCCATCAGGTGTCATCTTGCTGAAGGGCAGAAGGATTCTCTGGAACCTAGAGGGCTAGCAGGAGGGAAGACATGGAAAGCACAGGACCAGTGATGTCTTCTCACAATTCAGGAGGAAGGAGGGGGAGGGAGACCAGCTGTTTGACTAAACCCAGTGAAAAAGCAGGAGCGCCTGTTGCACATACTTGACCTGGCTCTTCAGATCTGAATCTTGAATCTCTCAGCCCCGCGGAGCAGCGTGTCTTCCGAGGAACCTGCGGTCCGTGCTGTCCTTTGGGGTTTCCTTCTAAGGGAGCCCAGTGTGCAGAGGGCTGTGATCTGCTCTCCCCACTTGCCTTTCTGACACATGAGTAAGTCTCAACAGCCACTTGGTGCAGGCTGATAAGTTGTGATAAGGAAGGGGTGAATGGCATGTGCAGACCATGAGGGGTTCTCCCTGCGGCCCCCCACTAGAGGTCACAGGGTTGCCCCAGTGAGTTACATTTTCCGCCCTCATCCCTCTCTGTATCACCAGTGGAAAACTCTAGTGATTCACAGTCTTGCTCTTGTTCAGGCTGGTCTCAAATTCCTGAGCGCAAGCAATCTACCCACCTCAGCCTCCCAGAGTGCTGCGATTACAGGCGTGAGCCACCGTGCCTGGCAGGAGAATACGTTTCTGTCATCTTAAGAACAATGGAAGTGCCACCTAGTTTGTGGTAACTTCTGTGGCAGCCTTACAAAGGGAATACAGCTGGGAAGAGCTTTGTCCAGGGACCCATGTCTGAAAGTGCAAAAGGAGACTCACGGGAGGACCCACCAGGGGAGTGGCCCATCCTCGGTCTCCCTGCCACCTCCCTCCCCGCGGCTGCCTGCCTGGGGCTGGCAGCTATGAGCACCGCCTCTGTGGGCAAGGAATTGAAGATGGAGCTGGCGGCGGCCCTGGTCGCTGGATATGAATCTTCGTTTGTCCTGGTGGTTCTCTTCCTTTTGAGCAGCTTGTGCTTGGGAGATGAACAAGAGGGGGACGTGGCAGGGCTGGGGCTTCAGCACAGAGGACTCTGGTGGAAAGCTTGGAGAAACAGCCACCAGGAGTGTTTCCCTCGGGGGCCGGGAGAACTGTGTTGTCACAGCGACTAGGACACTCTTTCCAGCTGCCTCATTCTCCTCAGCTGAGAAATGGGCTGACACACACACACAGATGTGCAGGGCTGCTGGGGGAACACGGTGCTGCCTTGTGGGCCTACGACCTGCTGGAGGACTGTCGCTGCAGTTTCCTTGGCAAGGGAAGCTGCTGTTTGGGCACTTCCTACAGCCACCAACCAAGTGTGTGGTACTGAACTCTGCTGTTTCCAGACTGGCTCTCATTTCTTGAGGGCTTGTGTTTAATAAGGGCAAATTTATGGCTCAGAGCATGCACGCTGCTCACGCACACATGCAGCCCTGAATCACACCCATGCACCACCAGTTTCTATCATGTAAAGCTGGGACTACCCCAAGCAGGCAAGGCACCCTGGCCTATTAACCCTGGCTTCTAAGAAGCCTCGGAGTGTTTCTTGGGTGGGCTTAGGGCTATCAGAAAACGACTCCATACCTTGTAAGACAGTATCCTGACAAGAAGGTTCTGTGTGATACACAATATTTTCACAGGATTGGCCCTTAGCATGACTGAGTAACAGAAGACCGACCTCCAGAAACTAGGACCACATCCATATTGGCCACCTGTGAAGGGTGCAGAAATTATCTCTTCTTTTGGGAATTCTCCTGAGAAGTTAGAAATTCACAAACCACACAACTGGCTTCTTCAAGGATGGTCACCTTCTTTTATATTGGTGCAAAGAAAGTAAGTCGCTCAAGGTCACAAAGTGGCTCAGTGACAAATCCAAGAATGAAAGACTTTAGAACAAAGTGATCCCAGCCCTCTAGGAGGCAGAGGGGGGAGGATTCCTTGATCTCAGGAGTTCTCATGCAGTCTGAGCAAGAGTGAGACCCTGTCTCTACTAAAAACAGAAAAACTAGCTGGGTGTGGTGGAGGATGCCTGTAGTCCCAGTTACTTAGGAGGCTGAGGCAGGAGAACTGCTTGAATCAAGGAGTTTGAGATGCTGTGAACTATGATGCTCAGCTCTCCGTCTCAAAAAAAAAAAAAAAAGAGCTACCATTGTTGAATATGTACTGTGAGCTGGGTTCTCCACTCAGGGCTCCATTCAGTGACTCTCTGCAACCCAGTGTGCTAACAGATGTCACCTGCATTTTACAGATGAGGAAATTGAGGCAGAGAGAGGAGAAACGATCGGGAGCCAGGCAGTGGGCTTCCAGAACCCACCTCCCAGCCACCACACCCTCCTGCCTCCCACACCTGCAACCTAGCTGCCATGGTGAAGGGAAATGGGCAGCCCAAAACTTACCCATGGGATGGCCCGGGCAAATTACCCACCCTCTGACCAATCCCCTAAGACTCTGTGGCTTCTTCTGTACCTGGAGTTGGGCCAGATTCCTCATCTGCTGCTGTGAAGGTCAATTGCAGAATATGCAGAGAGCACCTTTCTGACTGAACTCCCAGGAAACCTTCCTCATTCGTCTTCTCCCAGACTGGACATGTGTCCCCTATGTCCATGCTGCCTGGCCTGTACCAACCACAGAACCAATGTCTGTTCATCAGATGAAGCTTGTCGAAATTGGCCAATGTTGCAGTAGTTCTTTTTTTTTTTTTTTTCTCTTTTTAGAAACAGAGTCTCACTTTATCACCCTGGGTGGAGTGCCATGACATCACAGCTCACAGCAACCTCCAGCTCCTGGGCTTAGGTGATTCTCTTGCCTCAGCCTCCCGAGTAGCTGGGACTACAGCCGCCCACCACAATGCCCAGCTATTTTTTTGTTGTTGTAGTTTGGCCAGGGCTGGGTTCAAACCCACTACCCTTGGTATATGGGGCGGGCGCCCTACTCACTGAGCCACAGGCACGGCTCCCACCCACTTTATCTCACCTCCTTGGTTTCCTCTGCACCAGACTTGTGCTCTGTGTTTATTATTTCAATGTTTCTTTATCCTGATTAGAGGTTGACTTCAGGCAGCTGCTGGGCTCAATAGAGCTACGCTGTAGTCACATACCTGACCTAGCCAGTTGGGGCTGGGGCATCAAATGCGGAGGCTATGACCTGGCTTGTGAGGCTCAGCAGTGAATGGGCATCCTGGCTGCTGGCCACATTCAGGATTTCCCAGCAGGATGTTTCCTCCCCAGGAACACCCTTTTCTCCCTGCATGCGGTCACTTCTCTTGGATCCCAGCACCAGCACCTGCTTGGGCCTTCCCCATCCCTCCAGCCTTAGGACTCTGCCCAGACTTAGCCGGGTCCCTGTCTCAGCAAGGAGAGAGGCCCTCCCTAGGGCCTTCTGAGGCCCAGCACAATGACCTGGCCATTGCCACTGTTTCTCTGTCCGTAGGTGAGGTCGGTGGGGCTCAAGGCCCTGGGATGAGACACATGGTTCCAGGGTTCTGCCAGCAACATCAGTTCAGGCCCTGTTCCCATTTTCCTGGGCCTGGAAATGGATGTGGGCCCTGATCAATGTGCATTCTGGGTCATTTAAAAGTTACTAATATATTGGTGGAATTGTACAAATATGTATGTGATGTCCACTCTGGGTTCTAAAAGGAACACAAAGATGAATGAGGCACCTTGTCCTCCAGGACCCTGGCGCGCATGTGCGCGCACGCACACACACACACACACACACACACACACACACACATATGCATACACAGGTATGCTCAGTCAGAATACTGTATTAGCTCTGCTGCTACTGTAACAACTTAGTGCAAACACAGTGGCTTACAATAGAATGTGGACGTGTAATCTTGCTGCTCTGGTGGCCAGTGGTGTGAGGCAGGTCTCTCTGGTCTGACTTTCAGGTGTCACCACTGTGTCCCTTTCTGGAGACTTCGTTTTCTTGCGCTTTCCAAGTTATTTCTACTGGCCCTTGGACTTGTCCTGGTCCCTCCTGTATCTCTGCCCCTTCCACTATTATGTCTGTCTGTAACCACAGATGGGAACTGGCCACTACTTTGGATGGCTCATGTGATTAGACAGGAGTAATCCAGGATGATTTGCCCATCTCCACCTTTGTCACCTCTGCCGCGTCCCTTTTCTCTTATAAAGTAACATATTCACTGGTTCGATGTGTTAGGACATGGACGTATTTTTTGGGAACATTATTTCGCCTACCATCAATATATATACATATATACACACACGTAGCAACACTACGCTCTCAGTGTATGCTTCTGTATTTACAGATGATCCCTGCAACACAATATGGGGCAGTGGCTCAGAGTTGGTCGGAGAACCTGCCTGAGGAGGGACTCCAGGTCTGGGCTGGAAAGGTGGGGTCAGAGTGTGTGTGCATAAGGGGGTGGGTGGTTAGTACACTCAATTAATAATTAGGAGGGCACAGATTGACACATAATGTCTGCATCTCTCTCTGAGTGTTACAAGAAGAAGTCTTAGCAATGAGCACTGCTGCATGGCACTAGAAAAGATGGAAGTGGTTTTATGCTTGGGAGTTGGAAAGTGTTGAAAGACAGATTGCTCAGAGGGCTTCCGAGGACGGAGGGTTTGAGGTATGTACATATGGGAGGTTCGATGGGGGCAGACAGGAGAAAGACTTCACGTGAAGCCGAGAGGAGCCCTGACTCCATCTGTGTGGCTTCAGTGGAGGGTTCTAGAGAAGCAAATATTCATAAATGGTAAACTAATGGGTGCAGGTCCCAGGCAGCTCTCAGAGGTTCAGAGCAGGGTGGTGGCCTACCCAGGTGAGTCTGGGGAGTGGTGTCCAGCAGCAGGAGCAAGGTGGGGTGGCAGGTGGAGGCTGGAGGACTGAGGTAGGGACTGGAGGGAAGGGTGCAAGGCTGGCCCTGGGGCAATGGAGGGCAAGTGGGACCCTCCCAGAAATGTCCAGCATGAAGAGCTCAGCAGCTCCAGAGGCGCAGGCTGGGAGTCCTGACCTGGCTGCAAAGTCCGGACTGGTTGTTAGAGGGGGGGAGAGTCTGAGGACTCGATTCTGATCATTACCCTCCATCTGCTGAGTAACTAGCCTGACTAGCTGCAGGCTTCCCAGGCCTCGTGGGAGGGTGAGAACACTCTGGTTTGCTCTCACTTCGTGCCCCCATTCCTCAAAGAAGCCCCTTCGTATGGGCACAAAGTGCTCCAAGTCTTGGGGAGTTGAGCTCTGCTGAATCCTTGCACCTCCTATACCTGTCTCTGGGTCACCTGGCAATGTTAGCGACAGGCCTCTGGCACTCACCCAACCTGGCCTGCACACTCCACTGTCGGCTGTGCCACGGACCTTCTGAGTCGTGTCCCTGGGGACCCTCGGGGCTCCCATCCAGGAGGGCCCAGAGAGCAGTGAGGGCTGCGATCACCTTGTCATCAGGGATGGCTTCCTGTGTGGCAGGTGGCTTGGGGCTGTGGCGCCTGAGACAGGAGCTGCACAGCTGCCCAGTGCCAGGGACTGGCCTTGAGTAGATGACCCAGAATACTCCTTAGGGGAAGTCAGGCTCACTGGACTCTTGGGGAATGAGCTCTCCATTCACATGCCATGGCCCATGGGCAAAGCTGCAGTCCACTGGGAGGGCTGTGCTGTGTCAACGTCACAGAGCACCGCTGTCCCACCCTGCAGTGTGGGCTGGGATCACTGGAGAGACTGGTGACATTGGGATTGGTGTATTACATGTCCTCATCATAGATACTCCAGGTTCACATGGGAAACGTGGCTGGCTTTGGGATTGTGGTTTCACAGCTGGAACCTGACCACTCCTGGGGCCCCTGCCTGGAGGGCCACATCTGTGTGGGCTGAGATAGTGGTGACCGGCAGCCTCTACTTCCATCCTGGTGTGTGAGGGAGCAGCAAAGGATGCTCTCATCCCTGTCTTTCTGGTGTCCTGTGTACCCGAGAGGAGCATCCTTACCCTATCCCAGCAGTCCCTGCACCAGCCCCGTCAGCAGCACTCCACATTCCCTGGAAGTGCAGATTCTCATGCCCCACCCAACCCTCCTGAGTCACAAATGCTGGTCAGGGCACTGGCTGTGTCTTCACCAGCCTGTGCTGGATTCCATGCGCTCGAGCTGGAGAACCGTGTCCCATTGCATCATTCTCCCGCTGGGTCACTCTCTTTCCTTCTCCTGTCCCCATCCTCCCTGGTGGTCAAGGCTTGGAAGTGTCCCATTGTGATAGGCTCCAGTGGGGCTGTGCAGCTTCCCAGAGGTCACTCGGGGGACTCCAGGTTAAATCACCTGTCCGGCAAAAGAGTGGGGAACAGTGAGTGAGCATGGCATGTTGAGGGGAGGCAGGGCTGGCGACATGAGGCTGGGCTGGGTGTCTGTCCTCTTCCCAAGAGTGTCAGGAAACAGCCTCCTGCGGTGGGAGGAGCCAGACCAGATGAAATAGGACTCTGGCATATGATGCCTCCCCATGCCCTGGAAGGAGGACAACTGTGGTCCTGCCTCAGGGTGGGGAGATGGACTCGTGGCTTTCGTGGCCCTGAACCATTTAAGTACCTGGGCTCTTACTGCCAGCTCCATCCCTGCATGGAATATTCTAAGGAGGACCTTATGGGATTGGGAATAGGCTTTCCTGTAAATGCGAACCTCTCTCAGGCTGCAGCGGGAACTCCAGTGACATCAGACAAACTGGGGTTTCTGCAGATTGAGTTTCACCCCCAGTCTTCCAGGTCACAGTGACCCCACTGCTGTGCCCTGCTGCCCAGGGCCAGGCAGAGCTGAGACCCAGATGTGATAATGATGTTGTGAGAAGCACAATCATGGCGAGTTGCTGTGGAAGGGTAGCTCTGGGAAGTCCAGACAGGCAGACCTGGAAGACGTTCACTTTGTTTTCTTCTTTTTTTGTATGTGGCTGGCACCTTAGCCGCTTGAGCTATAGGTGCTGAGCCTTTTTATTTTATTATTAATATTATTTTTTATTAAATCATGACTTTGTACATTGATGCATTTATGGGGTTCAGGATACTGCTTTGAGGATCTCATGTTTCTTAATAGTTTTGAAATTGTACCATTGCATCATGCACATTAGGTGAGGTCCCCCCAAATACCCTCCCTCCTCCCATATCCCCTCCCCTCCCCTCCCACCTCTTCCTTTTACGTTCTGGACTATAGTTATGTTTGCCATTCGTATGAGTGTGTAATACATTGATTTCATAGTAGTATTGAGTACATTGGGTACTTTTTCTTCCATTCTTGAGATACTTTACTAAGAAGAATATGTTCCAGCTCCATCCAGGTAAACATGAAAGATGTGAAGTTCACTTTGTTTTCTAATTTGCAAAGATACTTGTCAGTTTTCGACTGTCAGCCATTGCTGTCTTTCTCAAATACTCTTTCTCTGGCTGTGGATACACAGACATCTGCAAGAAAGATGGACTCTGTGAGCAGAGGGGAGCGTCGTGCCAGCTGCTCTGTCCTGTCACAGTGGGGACGGGTGGCTGGGGCTGTAGGCAGATGAAGACAGAGGTCTCTGGCTCACCTGTGTGTCTTCACCTGGGAGGGAGAGGATTGGGAGGCGCTGCGTCTCCCTCCAGAGGCTGCTGTGCTCAGTGGCTCGCAGACAGGAGGCCTCCCTGTCGCCTCCCCACAATGATGAGAACCAAGCGGCCAAAAGAGCCTGCTTGCCTACTGTTTTTTTTAACGAGTTAGATTTATATTACAAATTGCGGTAAAGTATACATAATTCAAGATATACCACTTTAATGCGTTTTGATGTACAAATTCAGTGGTGTTGAGGACAGTCACCTGTTGTGTGACCAGCACCGTCATCCATCTCTAGTACCTTTTTATCTTGGAAGACTGACACAAATTGCCTTGTCCCCTGTCCTCCCATCTCCTGATAGCCACGATTCTATTTCCTGTCTCTGCGACGCAGTGGTTTTTGGTAACTCACGGGAGTGGAATTACGTGGTGAGTGTACGTGAGGGAGAGAGGGAGGGGGGGAGGGAGGGAGAGACATTCAGAAAAAAACGGGGACAGACACAGAGACAAAGAGGCACGTGGGGACACAGGCACGTGGGAAGAGACAGAGGGACACAGAGATGGAGAGAAACAGGGACAGCCAGAGTCAGATTCAGAGAGGAAGAGACAAAGAGACGCGGGGAGAGGCAGCACGCGGGTGTGCACAGTGCACAGTGTGCAGAGTCGCCTGGCTCCCCTCCCCTTCCTGCCGCCATCTGACCCTGCCAGTCGCTAGAATATTGGCATCCGTGACCAATAAGTCTTCTGGAATTTTTTTACAGAAGAGAAAAGAGAAACTCTGATATGTGACCAGAGTCGTCCTGAAGGCCTTTTGTTCACGTGCCCTCGGGAGCCTCTGGGGGTTGTTTTCCTGTGCTTAGGTGCAGACTTCAGCAGGAAGAGGATGTGGCCTGCTCCAGGGCCCGGGATGGGAAGGAGGCAGTCAGGCCGCGTGGAGCTGCCCACACGGGAGGAGGGCGGCCTAGGGGCCGGGGGTCTGCGGGTCTGGGGGTCTGGGCCCGGTTCAGGCCTGCTGCCCTGCTTGGGTTCTTTCCCTCTCTCACTCCCTGGAGGTGAAAGCCTTGCCTTCCTGGGCGGGGTGAACGTGTGGAACGAGTGTTCACGTGTTCAGTGTGTGCATGTGTGGCGGGGGAAGGGAGAGAGAATATTGTGAGAACGAGCTTGTCCCGGCCACAAGGTGGGTGACATAAAGTGAAGGACCCAGTGAGTAGGCTCTTTGTAAAGGTGGAATCTCTACCCAGATGGGCAGCCTACTGCTGACCCCTGGCTTAGCTGGGTTCTGGGCATTTCAAGCCGATAGCTGTCTGGACGTGATCTGGGGACAAGTGGAGGCTGGGAGCTGAGGGTCAGTGGCAAAGAGAAGGAATGTGTCCAGAGGCTGGCTGCCAGCGAGGACTGGTGGCTATGAATGTTTGTTTCATTTTCTAGAAACTTCAGAAAACAAAGCAAGGGAGAGAAAATGTAGACTGCTCTGCATTTCAGACCTTGGCATGCCAAAAATAATTTATTGGTATGTGAATTTAAATCTGCTTACTCCCCGTTCACTGATTGCCTGTGACCGGCTGACTCATTCCCTGCTGGGGTCAATCCACAGACACCACCCTCTCGCTCAGCGGTAATGTCGCTACAGTATTTAACATGTGTGAGAAATAATTTTATTCTAGAAACATTTCTTCTCTTAAGCATCCAAGAAAACCTCCAAATCATCCTTACCATCTTATTTCAATATTTTTTATATCACTTAGTTTAAAAAATGCCTTAAAACTAAACATTAATTATGTCAAAATATGTACAAAATACACTGTTGTGAGTGTACGTGCATGAGAGATGCCATCCGCAAACACAAAAGCCTGCAAACTAAGTCCCCTGCCCCCGGCTGGGGTGGCACAGGGAGGGGACGCGTGTGGGGTTGCATTCTTACAGATGTTGTGGAATGCACGTCCAACAGCAGTTTGGAAGTGATCACTTCCTCCACTTGTTGGCCAGAGTCCCAAACCCTTATCTCAGCCTCTTCCTCTTTTTGTTTGGAAAGCCCCAAGTGATCCTCGTCACCCTTTCTGGGACCATTTCCTCAGTTATTCTGGTCTCTGGAATGAATTGTCCCATCTACCCCCAGGCTATTCATTGCAACAAAGGACATTTTAGCAGTGTGATATTTTTCCCCTCACCAAAGCCATCTAGATTTTTTCTTTCTCTTTCTCTCTCTCTCTTTTTTTTTTAGAGAGTGGCCCTCCATAGAGTGTCATGACATCACAGCTCACAGCAACCTCAAATTCTTGGGCTCAAGCAATCCTCTTGCCCCAGTCTCCCAGGTAGCTGGGACTACAGCCACCCACCACAGTGCCCGGCTAGTTTTTCTATTTTTAGTAGAGACAAGGTCTTGTTCTCTTTCAGGCTAGTCTTGAAATCCTGAGCTTAAGCAATCCACCTGCCTCAGCCTTCCAGAGTGGTGAGAATACAGGTGTGAGCCACTGCTCCCAGCCCTAGATGTTTTATATCTAATGGGCCAGATAGTGCAAAACATCCTCACAGGCCCGGGCTGGAGTCTTCCCGGAGCAGAGACCTAACTGCTTTTGACAAGGGTGCCTGGGTCACAGTGCTTCTCTTGTTCTGAGCAGTGGGGGTTGTGGGTCTCATGTGGTATGACCCTCGTCACGACCCTCTCACATCAGGGGAGAAGCTCCCCTGATGATGTAAGGACAGAAAGAGTCCCCGAAGAGGAGAGGACAGGAACGCATCATGCCAGGGACCAGATGAGGCTTCTGTAGGCAAAGGTGGATCTCAGAGGCTGTGGGAGGATCTGATAGGCTGTGCTGCCCAGGCTTCACCAAGGGATGGATGGGGAACTTTGAAAGGCTGATCTTCTTGTCTGTGAATGTCCTTGGGGGTAGAATACTGTGGGCTGGGGTCATGGCATTTGAAGGTTACTGGCCAGTGTGGGCAGGAGGGATTGGAGCCAGCAGAGTACCTGAGAAGCAGCTCCCTGTGGCCACTCCCCTGTAGAACCCACAGCCCTGACCTGGTCCACACTGGCCTTCGTGGCCTGGCCCTTGGTGACCTCTCCAGTCCCATCTGAGCCCCTTCGCATCTCCTGGAGCTTCTTCCATCAGCCACTGGGACTGCGAGGCCGCTGCACACATAACTGTTCTGTCTGCCAAAACACACCCACCTCTGCACTTAGCTGTCCTAATCCTCAAGCAGGTTTTAGCGTCCCAGGGGTGCTCACCCCACCCCCACCCTGAGTGGGTGGTTAGGTGCCTGAGCCTGTGCTCCCACCATGCCCCACACTCCCGGAACGGGGATGGACAGCTGGGCCGTGCGGTCTGCCCCTGGGCACGGCCTCCTCCCTGTGGGGTGCATCAGCCCTGCAGGCTCAGGCCTGTGTGGCCTTGCTCTCTCCTGGGCCCATATGCCATGGTCAGCTGACAGCCATTAAATAAAAGAGCCCTGCTCAGGTGGGTTGAGGGACCCAGGGATCAGCAAAAGGGGAAAAAATCCTCGAGGACAAGGGTCTCCTGGGGCTGGGCTATGGGGACTGAGGAAGTACCACAGTGTGGAAAGTGCCCCAATACCCAAGACCCCAGGGTTCTCTGAGAGCCTGGAGGTGGGGGCGGCAGGCAGCGCAGGCCGCCTTGAGGAGGGATTCCCAAGGGAGCATTCTCCTTCCTGCCCTGTGCTGCCCTCAGCTCCTGGGTCTGTGAAGCTGTGGGCCTGAGCTGGTGTCAGGAGCCAGGCATGGGGTTGGCACCCAAGTCCCCAAGTATGGGGTGTGCTGTGCAAGGCACCCAGGCTGGCAGGAGCGTGTGGCCTTGGCTGTCTCATGTGGCTGCGTTGCTTTGCCAGGGCTGTGATCACGAGGACCACAGACCGGGGCTTATTTTCTCTCAGTTCTGGAGGCTGGTGTCTAAGCCCTGGGACCCGTAGGTTTGCTTTCTCCCGAGTCCTCTCCTTGGCTTCAGATGGCCTTTCCTCTGGGGACCCCTGGTGACTTTCTGCGTGTTCGGACCCCCTCTCCTTATAAGGACACCAGTTGGATTGGGGCTGGGCCCAGCCTTTGGGCCTCCTGTTAATTTATGACCTCCGTTAAGGCCCGTGTCCTAACACAGACACCTGCTGAGGTACTGGGGGCTCAGGGGAGCATACGTAATTCAGCTCATCTGTAGCTGAGAGACCCAACTGTCGCATCCTCTGTGTAACTTCTGCACAGCTCTATAAGTGAGTGTGCAACCCTCACCTAAAACCCTTCACACTCTGGATGGGCCAACTGTTACTCTTGATTCTGCGCGGTCCTCCTAGCCCCAGCCCCCTCCCCAGGGGTCTCCAGCGCAGAAGGCTGCATGGAGGAAGTCTGAGAGGATTGTGAGGAGTCTGCTGCTACCAGGCCACCAGCAGCCCGGACCACCATGAGGCCAGGCTGCTTCCTAGTTTGGAAAACTGGGACTTCGGGTGGCCTCCTCTTCATTGGGTTTAATTCTTATTTTTCTGAGAGGATTTTTGCTCCCTTTCCCTGTTAAGTGTGAGGTGCGTTCTCATAGAAGCACTTGGCTTTGGGGGATGGGGCACTTGCTGGCTCTTGGGCCCCCAGGTCTGTTCCAGAGGGCTGCAGTGCCCTCGTTCAAGCAGATGGAAATTAATTAATGGTGGACAAGGTGTGATGTTGCCTCTTTCCTCTCCAGGGACTCTTGGAGGTCTCCCAGAGTGGCTCCTTTTCATCCCCCTGCGGTGGGGACTGTCGTCACCAACTCTTCACGCTGCTGGTGGTTCAGGGAATGGACCCGCATGCAGTCCACCACTATGTCCAAAAGAAACAGCGCTGGCACGGCTCTCCCTCACCCTCCTGCCAGAGACCTGCATAGGCGCTAATTCTAGCCCAGGCCACCGCTGCGCCTCACCCACACGTCTGCCGCCTTCTGCTTCATGGAGAAACCTCAGAACAAATTAACATTTATATGGGCTAATTAATCTTCAAAGCGTTTCACTGACTCGAGTAATTCCAATGACCCTGTGGGACAATAATAAGTCTTTCTCATTTCTTGTTCTTTTCCCTTCCACGTGGACTTCCTTGTAGATAAAGAAGAAACAGGCCCTGCAGGCCTCCCGCGGGCCGGGCGGGTTCTGCCGCTGAGTTCTGACCCGTAGATGCCTCCGCTCCGCGCTGGGCTCTGCAGTGAGACGCTCAAACCACGTTCCAGTCCCAAAGCCTTTGGCTCAGAACGAGCTGCTTTTTATTCAGCAAGCACACAGGCATCCTTCGTCTGTGGGCAGCTACCCTATCCAGTGGGAAAAGAGTTTCTGTGTGAGGAGTTAGGGGTAAAGGAGCTGGTGTTGGATGAAGAGCCCGTTTGGTTGCTCCGTGTTGCTGGCTGCTGGGTTCTGTGTGCTCACCTGGCAGGCAGGGGGCAGGTGGGAGGTGGCTGATCAGCCAGTGCCCTCCCCCAGAAAGGCCAGCTCTGATGTCAGCTGAAGTCCTCTGTACAGGAACCAGGCTGTGTTAATAAGCGTGACACTTGATTTCTTTCTTTCTTTTTTTTTCTTTAATTATTTTGGTAGATTTAGGACAGTGGTTCTCAACCTTCCTAATGCCGTGTCCCTTTATTACAGTTCCTCATGTTGTGGTGACTCCCAACCATAAAATTATTTTTGTGGCTACTTCATAACTGTAATTTTGCTACTGTTATGAATCGTAATGTAAATATCTGATATGCAGGATATATTTTCATTGTTACAAAGGGGTCGCGACCCACAGGTTGAGAACCACTGATTTAGGAAGTATCAATGTTCTTTTGCTACCAAAAAAAAACGTGTAACAGTGAAGTTCAGGCTTTTAGTGTCCCTGTCACCTGAATGTTGCACATTGCACCCCGTAAGTAATTTTTCATCCCTTGTCCCTAGTTCCCCTCTGGGCTCTCACTCCCTGTGACTCACTTCTGAGTGAGAATATGTAGCATTTGGATTTCCATTCCGGAGACACTTCACCTGGATAATGGCCTGTTTCACCCAAGGTGCTGCCGAGGCTGTGATTCCGTTCTTTTTTTCTGGCTGAGTAGTACTCTGCGGCACACAGTCACCACCTGTCCTTTATCCTCCCATCAGCTGATGGGCACTTAAGCAGATTGCACATCTCTGCAACTGTGAATTGTGCAGCCCTATGGGAAGTCATGTGGAAATTTCTCAAAGAACTGAACATAGACCTATCATTTGATCTGGTAATTCCACTACTGCGTTTCAACCCCAAAGAAAAGAAGTCATTATAGGTAAAAGACAACCAACACTTGACTTCCAAAAGTGCAACTCAATCCTTGTTGCTTTTTTTTTTTTTTTTTTTTTTGTTTGGAATTCATTTAGGGTCCAAGAAATCAGGTTACACTGATTGCATTTGTTAGGTAAAGTCCCTCTTATAATTGTGTCTTGCCCCCAAAAGGTGTGGTACACTCCAAGACCTCACCCCCTCCATCCTTTTTTCTCTCTCTACGCTCCCCTTTCCCCACCCCCACCGTGTCATTAATTGTCTTCCTATCAAAATTGAGTATATAGGATTCATGCTTCTCCATTCTTGTGATGCTTCACTAAGAATAATGTGTTCCACTTCCATCCATGTTAATACAAAGAATGTAAAGTCTCCATTTTTTTAATGGCTGAATAGTATTCCATGGTGAACATTACCACAGTTTGTTAATCCATTCCTGGGTTGGTGGGCATTTAGGCTGTTTCCACATTTAGGCAATTGTAAATTGAGTTACAATGAACAGTTTTAGTGCAAGTGTCCTTCTGATAAAAGGTTTTTTATCGTTGTGGTTAGATACACAAATATTGGTCTGCAGCATCAAATGGGAGGTCTAGCTTGAGTTATTTGAGGGTTCTCCATACTTACTTCCAAAAAGGTTCTTTTAGTCTGCAGTCCCACTAGCAGTGTAAAAGTGTTCTCTTCTCTCCACATCCACGCCAGCATCTGCAGTTTTGAGATTTTGTAATGTGGGTCATTCTCACTGGGTTAGATGGTATCTCAGGGTGTTTTTGATTTGCATTTCTCTAATAATTAGGGATGATGAGCATTTTTTCAGATGTTTGTTAGCTGTTTGTCTGTCTCCTTTAGAGATGTCTCTTCTCCATTGACATATGGGATTGTTGCCTTTTTTTATGTGGATCAATTTGAGTTCTCTATAGATCCTAGTTATCAAACTTTTGTCTGATTCAAAATATGCAAATATCCTTTCCCATTGTGTAGGTTGTCTATTTGCTTTGGTTGTTGTCTCCCTAGCTTTACAGAAGCTTTTCAGTTTAATGAAGTCCCATTTGTTTATTTTTGTTGTTGTTGCAATTGCCATGGCAGTCTTCTTCATGAAGTCTTTCCTCAGGCCAATATCTTCCAGTGTTTTTCCTATGCTTTCCTTGAAGATTTTTATTGTTTCAAGCCTTAAATTTTAGTTCTTTATTCATCTTGAGTCAATTTTTGTGAGTGAGGAAAGGAGTGGGTCCAGTTTCAGTCTTTTACATGTGGATATCCAGTTCTCCCAACACCATTTGTTGGACATGGAGTCTTTGCCCCAAGGTATGT
>CAUYPK010149279.1:0-20789 GCA_963574355.1 Loris lydekkerianus | reverse complement strand
AGACCCAAAGTCACAATATAACAAAGACATCTGTACCAGAATGTTTACTGCAGCCCAATTCATAATTGCTAACTCATGGAAGGAGCCCAAGTGCCCATTGACCCATGAATGGACTACCAAATTGTGGTACATGTATACCATGGAATACTATGTAGCCTTAAGGAAAGATGGAGACTTTACCTCTTTCATGTTTACATGAATGGAGCTGGAACATATTCTTCTTAGCAAAGTATCTCAGGAATGGAAGAAAAAATATCCAATGTACTCAGCCCTACTATGAAGCTAAATTATAGCTTTCACATGAAGGCTATAACCCAAGTATATCACAAGACTATGGGGAAAGGGCCAAGGAAGAGGAAGGGAGGGGGGAGGTTTTGGTGGATGGAGGGTAATGGGTGGGGCCACATCTATGGTGCATCTTAGAATGGTTACAGGTGATTGCACTAATGTACACAGCTATGATTTAACATTAAAAAAAAATAATAAAAAGAAGCAAGTTTGTAAAACAAAACTCCCAGTACATAAGTCTTTGGGATCAATCCACAGATTGTAGTCAGAATAAATGCAATATGTACAATGAGAAATGTCAGTTTGACAAATGCCCTTAGTAGCAAGGATCCTTAATTTCAGTTCTGAAACTTAGTTGATGACTGCAGATAATATGTCACTATTTGAGAATAAGTGCTTCTACCAACTCCATTCATTTCTTCAATCACTAGGTTACACCTTATTCTCATCATTTAACAAGACACATTAATCAGTATGAAGTAGGATTAAGGAGATATAATAAAGATAAAAACAAGGAAATGTTTTAACAGGATTATCCCAGTTACCTTAAAAGTTTTAAATTAATTTACAGAGTAGTGACAAAACCATGTAATTTCAGAGAAAATTCACACTATTATTCCACCAGTTAAAAAGGTCAATTCAGAACTACTAACTCAGGCAAGCATGCAAAATTCAGAATATAAAAACGCAAGGCCTGGTTGTCTACATACACTCCTCCAGTGAAGGTGGATTTAAAGATGCTGAACAGAATACCAAATGAATGAGAAGCTGAAAGAGTGCTTCAGAGATCAGCAGCCCAATCTTCTCAGTGAATGAAGTGAGCAAAGTGAGCAGAGGAGAACTAGCAAGGCCCACACAGCCAGAGTAGGGGTGTACATAGATCTAATTCCTATAGTGCCATTTACAACTACATACATTAAGATTCAAACAAAGCATTGCAAAGAATGATACACGGGGGAGCTCGGTGAAGCTATTAATACAGCACAGCAACACACTTCACAAATTTATGTTCGAGAGATTAAATGGAAAGAATAAATTTGCTCAAAAATTTTGATACTCAGTTTTCACAAAATAATCATGTTTCTATATAATTTTCTGATTTATAACAATATATACTGTCTTTAAAAATGTGCATTCTTTAGTTCTCTCTTACACTTTTTTTTGCCACTTTCAAAACTGAGCACTGAGTATTATGAACATAAGTAATGTTATGTTGTATGTACATTTTAATTGAGTATTTCAGAAATAAACAAAACCCATGGTATTTCAGTAACTTGTAGTGTATTTATAAAATGAAAAGCTCTCTATCAAAATACACTTTTCACTGGGAAAAATAAACAAATCAGACAAATAGATCTACACAAAGTGAACATTAACTTTGGTAGATTTCAGTGTAGGACAGTCTGTAACAAGCAAATTTGCCCTTATTACCCCAGAGAAACTCGGCTTCCAAGTTAAGAAATTTTTAAATATTTTAAATTGAGATTTTACTATGTTGAATGTTTCTCATTCCACATCATCTTCAGCCAAGCTCTGAGCACTTACAATTGTCTGACTAATTGTCGGGAGCTTAGTCAGAAACATCTAGAACATTAGTGGTGGAAGAGTTTGCTGCAATAACTGCAGTAATTGCTGTGGCTGTCCACACAGCAATTGCATTTGTAAGATGGTTCACACCCTTATCATATTCACCTTGTGCTAGTAACTCTTCACCAAGCTGTATTTCCTCAAGGAAGAATTTTTTAACAACTTCATCATCTTTAAGGTCAGGTAACTTGTAAAATCCAGCTCACTCCTTGGCAAACTTCTGTTTCTTTCTTCGTTCTCGAAGCCGGTTCCTTAAATTAAGGTTACTCCATCTCTTGCGATCAAAGTAAAGGCAGTGCCCAATGAAAAGGGCCCCGCATATCCTGGTGGAGATGGCACTGTTCCAGCCCACCATTTTCTTTTCTCTTTCTCTCTAGAACAGTGTGTAGACAGCAGCGGGGACTGGGAAGGAGTGGTTGGCCACAAACCCTCAGAGCAGACAGCGCACTCAGCTCCAATACATGCCAGCCTCTTTTTCTTTTATTTATTTATTTATTTATTTATTCATTTATTTCTTCATTTTATTATCATTAAATCATAGCTGTCTACATTAATGCAATAATTGGGCACCATACACTGGTTTTATAGACTGTTTGACACATTTTCATCACACTGGTTAACATAGCCTTCCTGGCATTTTCTTACTTATTGTTTTAAGACATATTCTACATTTACTGTTTCACATGTACTCTTGTAAGATGCACCGCAGGTGTAATCCCACCAATCACCCTTTCTCCGCTCATCCTCCCCCTTCCCTCCCCTTCCTCTCCCCCTTCCCCATATTCTTAGGTTATAACTGGGTTATAGCTTTCATGTGAAAACCATAAATTAGTTTCATAGTAGAGCTGAGTACATTGGATACTTTTTCTTCCATTCTTGAGATACTTTACTAAGAAGAATATGATTTAGTTCCATTCATGTAAACATAAAAGAGGTAAAGTCTCCATCTTTTTTTAAGGCTGAATAATATTCCATGGTGTATATATAACACAATTTATTAATCCAGTCATGGGCCAATGGGCACTTGGGCTTCTTCCATGACTTGGCTATTATGTATTGAGGTGCAAAACATATTCTCGTGAAAATGTGTTTGCTGAAAAGCAATTTTTGGTCATCTGGATACATACCTAGTAGAGGAATTGCAGGATCAAATGGCAGTTCTACTTTTAGTTCCTTAAGTGTTTGTTCTCCAAACTTCTTTCCAGAAGGGATGTATTAGCTTGCATTCCCACAAGCAGTGCAGATGTGTTCCCTTCTCTCCACATCCACACCAACATCTGTAGTTTCAGGATGTTGTTGTGTGGGCTAATCTTACTGGAGTTAGATGATATCTCAAAGTGGTTTGATTTCTTTGATGATTAAAGATGATGAGCATTTTTTCCTGTCTGTAGGCCATGTGCTTGACTTCTTCGGAGAAGTTTTTGTTCAAGTCTCTTGACCACAATGAACTGAGATCACTTGTTCTTTTCTTATTAATAAGTTAGAGTTCTCTGTGTATTCTTGTTATGGAACTTTTGTCAGAAACATAACCTTCAAATATCCTCTCCCATTCTGAGGGCTGTATACTTGCTTTACTTACTGTTTTCTTGACTCTTCAGAAGCTTTTTTAGTTTTATCAGATCCCATTAATGTATTTTTGGTGTTGCTTCAATGGCCCGGTGGGTCCTCCTCATAAAGCATTATCCAAGTTCAATTTCTTCAATTGTTTCCACTGCACTCTCTTCAAAAATGCTTATAGTTTCATGTCTTAAGTTCAAATCTTTTAACCAGTGAGAATCAATTTTTCTTAATGGTGAAAGGTGTGGGTCCAGGTTCAGTATTCTACAAGTCGCCAGCCAATTCATCCATCACAATGTATTAAATAGAAATTCTTTCCACTAATTTTTGTTTTTGAAATGCTTATCAAAGATCAAATGACAATAAGTAGCTGGGTTCATTTTTTGCTCTGAATTATTTTCCATACATCTACCTCTCTATTTTTGTGCCAACACTATGATGTTTTGATCACTGTAGATTTATAGTATAGCCTGAAGTCTGGTAGCATGATTCCTCCTGATTTGCTTTAGTTTCTAAGTAATGTCTTGGCTAATTGAGGTGGTTTTTTTTTGTGTGTGTGTGTGTGTGTGTGTTTTTGTTTGTTTGTTTGATTCCATACAAAACAAACTACTATTTTTCAGAAATCTTTAAAGTATGATAGTGGTACTTTAATAGGTATTGCATTAAATTTATAAATTGCTTTTGGGATTATGGTTATTTTAAAAATGTTGATTCTCGCCATCCATGAGCATGGTTTGTTTTTCCATTTGTTTACATCTTCAGCTATTTCTTTTCTCAGAGTTTCATAGTTCTCTTTATAGAAATAGTTCATGTTTTTTTTTTTTTCTTTTTTTTGTTAGGTAAATTCCCAAATATATCTTCTTCTTTGGTACTAATATAAAAGGAATAGAGCTTTGACTGTATTTTCTGCTTGACTGTTGTTGGTATATAAAAGATACTGGTTTGTGAATATTGATTTTGTATCCTGAGATGCTACTGTATTCCTTGATCACTTCTTTTGTAGTTGAGTCCCTAGGGTTTTCCAGGTATAAGATCATATCATCTCTGAAGAGTGAGACTTTGATCTCCTCTGACCCTATTTGGATACATTGGATCAACTTCTCTTGCCTGATTGTGATGGCTAAGACTTCCATTACAGTGTTGAAAATCAGTGGAGACAGTAGACATCCTTCCCTGGTTCCTGATCTGAGTGGAAATACTTTCAGTTTTACTCCATTTAATATGATATTGGCAGTGAGTTTGCTATAAATGGACCTTATCTGTTTAAGAAATGTCCCTTCCTTACCTATTTTCTTAAATCTTCTTATCATGAAAGGATGTTGGATATTATGGAAAGATTTTTCTGCATCAATTGAAAGAATCATTAGGTCTTTGATTTTTATTTTGTTTATGTGATGTATTACATTTATAGATTTCTGTATGTTGAACCAACATTGAGACCCTGGGATAAAACCAACTTGGTCATGGTGTATAATTTGTTTGATGTGCTGTTGAATTATGTTTACTTGAATCGTATTAAATATTTTTGCATCTGTATTCATTAAAGATATTGGTGTAGAATTTTCTTTCTTTGTTTGGTCTTTTCCTGGTTTGGGGATGAGTGTGACATTTGCTTCATAGAACATGTTGGAATGTAGTCCTTCTTTTTCTATTTTTTGGAAAAGATTATGTAATATAGGTATTAGTTCCTATTTTAAAGGTTTGGTAGAATAATGATGTGAAGCCATCTGGTCCTGGGCATTTCTTTTGGGAAGATTTTGTATATTTGATGACATTTCAGTACTTGATATAGGTCTATTCAACATTTCTAATTCTTTCTGGGTTAATCTAAGAAGGTGGTATGCTTCCAGGTATTGGTCTATTTCCTTCAGAGTTTCATATATCTGAGAATAGAGCTTTTTATAGTGTTCATTGAAAATATTTTGAATTTCTGAGGTGTCTGTTGTTATTTCACATTTGTAAGTTCTGATTGATGATATTATGGATTTTACTTTACTGTTTCTAGTTAGATTAGCCAAAGGCTTATCAATTTTATTAAGCTTTTCAAAGAACCAACTTACTGATTCGTTGATTTATTGAATGAGTCTTTTGTTTTCTATTTCATTTGAAACATTTCAATTGAAAACATTTCAATTCATTCTAATTTTGGTTATTTCTTTTCTTCTGCTAGATTTTGGGTTGGAATGTTCTTCCTTTTTCAGTTGCTTGAGATGTCACTTTAAGTTGTTGACTTCCTCTCTTTCCATTCTTTTGACAAAGGCTTGCCACGCTATAAATTTCCCTTTTCAGACTGCCTTTCCAGTATCCCACAATTTCTGATAATTCATGTCTTCATTATCGTTTTGTTTACAAAAATTGGTAATTTCCATCTTAATCTCTTCTATGACCCAGCTATCATTCGGAATAAGATCATCTAGCTTCCAAGACTTTGAATGAGTGTGAAGATTTTTGTTGTTGTTGAGTTCAGCTTTAATTCTGTGATGGTCCAAGAAGATACATGAATAATTTATATTCTTTTAAGTTTGCTTAGGTTAGACATGTGACCCAACATGTTATCAATTTTGAAGGATGTTCAATGGGCTGATAAGAAGAATGTGTATTCAGTTTTGTTAGGATGAAATGTTCTGTAGATGTATACTATGTCCATTTCTTCTAGGCTCAGAATTAAGTCTAAAATTTCTTTGCCTAGTTTATTCTTGGAGGATCTATCCAACACTGCCAAAGGAGTGTTAAAATGTCTGACTATTATGGTGCTAGAAGATATGGAGTCATTCATGTCTGTTAGGGTCTTTTTTATAAATTGAGAAGCATTCTGGCTGGGTGAATAAATGTTCATAATTGAAATCTCTTAATGTTGAGTGTTTCCCTTGACTAGTATGTAGTGGCCAGTCTTATCTTTCATTACCTTTGTTGGTTTAAAGCCTATTGTATTTGCAAATAAAATTGCAACACCTGTTTTTTTCTGATTTCTGTTTGCCTGAATTATAGATGACCATCCTTTCACCCTGGGTGAAGTGAAACTTAATTTTTATCCTTTAACGTAAGATGAGATTCTTACATTCAGCATATCTCTGGTTTAAGGTTATGTATCTAGTCAGCCAACCTGTGCCTCTTTAGAGGACAATTTAAACTATTCAAATTAATGGAGAGAATTGATAAGCCTGGTGATGTCTTAGGTATAAAATTTTTCAAAATTCCAGTGGAAGTTTTTAATCCCTTCACTTTTGTGGAAGTTGAGTTTTGATCAAAAATTTCTGAGAGAGCTTACTTTGGTGGTAGAGCATTGTGCTCATCATTGTGGAGGATGGGTCTGAGAATATCCTGGAGAACTGGTTTAGTTATGGTAAATTTCTTCAAGATGTGTATGTCATTAAAGTATTTGATTTCTTCTTTCCAAATTAAACTCAGTTTAGCTGGGTATGGGATCCTGTGGTGAAAGTTGTTTTCTTTCAGGAGATTGAAGATAAATGACCATCCTCTTCTGGCTTGAAAAGTTTCAGCTGAGAGATCTGTAGTTATTCTAACATTCTTCCCCTCTTGGTTATGATTTTCTTACATCTGGATGCTTGCAGAATTTTCTCCTTCATGTTAACTTTGACAAAGTTAATTACAAGGTACCTAGGATTTTCTTTATTTGGTTGAGTCTTGCTGGGGTTCTGAAACTGTCTGCTATTTGAATTTCTGTATCTCTTGTCATGCTCAGGAAGTTGTCCTCTATTATATTTTGGAATAGAGTGTCTGTGTTTTTAGAAAAATCTTCTCATTCAGGAATTTCTATAAGGTGAATGTTTGCTCTTTTGGAATGGTCCCACAACTCTCTCAGGGAGTGATCCATTTTTGCTCTTCACTTCTCTGCATCTTTGAGCATGTGGGAGTGTTCAAGAGCTTTGTCTTCAATGTAAGAGATCCTTTTTCTGTTACTGAGGGAGAATCTCTCCTTAGATTTTGTTACTGAGGGAGTCTACTGTATTTCTCAGATATTTGAGGGCTACAATTTCTTGCCTCAATATGTCAAAATATTTGGACATTCATTGAATTCTTGAGAAAACTTTTGAATTATTTCCTGAATTTCTAATTCCAGCTTTACTTCCATTCTATTAATATTATTTGCCATCCATATTCTGAACTCAATTTCTTACATCTCAGCCATTTGTTTATGAAGGGGATCTTCTTTTGTGTCTCCTTTGTCATTCTTTGGGAGATTTTATATACTCTGATTATTCATGTGGCCAGAGATTTTTCTCGGATTCTGCCCCATGATTATTTTTCACTGTGTGGCTAGAGAACCTGGTAAGGTGAAATTGGAATGAGGGCTCCTGGAATTGTAATTTTCTAGTCCTTTACCAAATAGCTGGGGCTGGTGACTATGGCTTTTCCCCTGAAGCTTTACAAAGGTTCCATTCAGTACTGTAGCCTGAGACTCTGGGTACCTGGTTTGTATGATGGGGCTAGGTGGCTCTGTTCTGTATTCAGCTGGTCTCTAACCGATCCTAGTTAATCAGTGGCTTTGGGCTGAAATCTTAGCTGTGGAGAAATACAAGCAACTAAGACACCTCACTCCCCATGGACAATAACTGAAAGAGGAGAATCAGACCCTCCCACTATCACACAGCCAGGGCACAACCTTGGATGGTACCTGTGTGATCAGCCCATGTCAAGAGTTCCAAACAAATTGTCCAAGTCAGCATAAATGAAGATCAAGTGGGAGAGTTCAAAATTTCTCCAGCAACTAGGCAGCAGGGGACCACTGGAAGCACAAGTGTGACTCTTTCTGGTGCTCCATGGAGTCAGAAAGTGAGGCCCAGTAAAAGGGTTAGTCCATGGGGGGCTGATGTCTTCTTTCCCACCTTTTACCTCCATTATGCCCAGTCACTGTTAACCCTGCAGGGCTGTGGCTCAGTTCTCTCCAGTGAACAAATGTGGCAGGGATTTGCACCTGCCAGAGTCAAAGGGGAGTCAATGCCTCCTCAGCCAGGCACTGCACTGTGCCATCATCCAGCAGGGGGAGGTGAAGCCTGACTACCTCAGGTTCTTAATGGAAACTGAGTTCCACCTGAGTTTGTTCCAAGCCAAAGGTTAACAAAGTAGCAAATGATTTTCTCCCACAGAGACTGGGCATCTTCCCCAGAAACAATGCTCCTCTGGTACAGCTGCAGGGTGAGGTCTGGCTCCTTATGGCAGACCACAGAATTGGGAAGGTGTCTCTATGAAATTTGACCCAGCTGAATTGCTCTATTATTACTGATGCTGTGTGGGAGATGTTTCCACTGGGTTCCTGAGCCTCCATGGGGGATCTCACACCTCCACCTGCTGCTGCTTTACACTTTTGCAGAGCCAGGCTGATGCCGTCCCCCCGTGCCTGTCTGCACTGCTACTGGATTGGCTGTTTCAGCACAGCTGTGCTGCCATGGCCCATGCAATGCCCATTCCTAGCAAAGAACCACAGATATTTCACTCTCTGAAGGGGTTGGGCTTCTAGACTGCCAGGCAATGGGGGGTGGATGGGCTTGGAGTTCAAAATGGCAGGGAAAATATTTGTACAACTTTCATGCTGGGCAAGAGAATGCCCAGGCTCAGAGCAGTGACACTCCCATGGGGTGAGAAAAGAGGTCTTTAGCTCAAAGCTCACATGTAGAGCAAGAGTGGCTCACAACAAGCCACTCTCTTGGGGGAGGGGACAGACCCTCATCCTCTTTAGGATGGGTTTTATACCTAAAATTTGCTTCCTGGGAGTCACAGCTTGCCTCAACAAAAATGACATGCAGTTATCAATCTCTCCTATCTCAGCTCCCAACCTTCAGCTTTATTGGGTTCTTTCTAGCCATTACCTCTCCCTCTGGATGGGAAATACTGTTAAAAGCTGTCCCCAGTCGGCCATCTTCCTCCCTTATTTTAAAATTTTTTATTGTTTCAGGTTAATTTAAGGGTACAAAGAATTAGGTTACAATGTTTTTAGATACAACATTTTAATTTATACTGCTGATCTATTCTATCCATCCCAAACAGCTTCTTTCTTATCTAACCTTTTGACTTGTTCAAAACTAATTAAGTGTTTTATTGTTGTGGGTGAATTCAGCTTTCAAGATAGGGAGCCAGTCTCTTGCCATTTGAACTCCTCACAAACACTTTTCTGCTTTCTTTCATCCTTTATAATTATTCTAGCACATCCTTACACCAGATTTCAAGCTATATTTCAAGTCTATGGAAAAAAAAAAAAAAAAAAAAAAAAAAAAAAAAAGCATGATAGTGGCCCAAAAAACGAGCCATAAACCCATGTATCAGAAGAGAGAACCCAGAAATAAAAGCATCATCATATTGCCATTTGATCTTTGACAAAGCAAACAAAAACATCTCCTGGAAGAAAGACTCACTATTTAATAAATAGTGCTGGAAGGAAATGGACAAATTCTTAGAATCACATTATCTCCCTCAACTCAATGAGAAATAAATAGAATTATTGAATAGACCAATATCAACCACTTAAATTACAATAACAGTAAAGAAACTACAAAAAAAAAAAAAAAAAAAAGTCCTGAAACTGAAATTTTCACACCATAATTCTATCAAATCCTCAGGATAAGAGATCATACCTATATTGTAGAACCTATTTCAAAACATTGAGAACAAAGGAATACTCCTCAATTCCATTTATGAAGCAAATATTTTCCTGATATCAAAACCTGGAAAAGATTAAACAAAAATATAAAATTACAGGGCAGTGCCTGTGGCTCAAAAGAGTGGGGTACAGGCCCCATATCCTGGAGGTGGTGGATTCAAACCCAGCCCTGGCCAAAACTGCAAAAAAAAAAAAAAAAAAAAAAAAGTGTATGCATGCAATAGATAGATTATATATATATGTTATATATATAATTACATACAAGTATGACTGATGAATATTAATGCAAAAATCTCAATAATATCTTATAAAATGGAATTGAACACATTTTAAAAAAGAAAGGAAAAAATACATCATGACCAAGTTGGCTTCAGACATGCAAGACTGGTTTAATATATCTGAATCCACAAATGTTAGACAACACATAAACAGAAGCAACACAAACACCACATTGTGCTCTAAATAGATGCATAAAAGAGATTTGGCCAAATTCAGCATCATTTTCTGATAAAAAACTTAAAAAATAGGCACAAATTGGGCATTTCTTATACTGACAGAAGTTATCTATGACAAACTCACAGCTAATATTATACTGAGTGAAGAAAAACCGAAAGCATTTCCACTTAGAATTGGAACCAGACAAGGGTGTCAACTTTAGCTAGCATAGTAATGAAAGTTCTAGCCAATACAATCAGGCAATAGAAGGATATTAATGGTATGTAAATGAGGACACAGGAAGTCAAACTTTTACTCTTTCATAATAATATGATCTTATATTTAGAAACGCCCTGGGACTCAACCACGAGACTCCTTGAAGTGAAGAAAAAATACAGTAACATTTCAGGATATAAAATCAATGTCTGCAAGTCAGTAGCCTTCATATATGCCAGTAACATTCAAGCTGAGAATCAAGGATTCACAGTAGCTTCAATGAAAATGAAATAATTTTGACCATACCTAATAAAAGATCTGATAGATATCTACAGAGAAAACTAAAAACTTTGAAGAGAAATAACAGAAGATATTACAAATAGAATAACATATTATGTTTATGGATAGGAAGAATTAACATTGTTAAAATGTATACACTACCCAGAGGGGTTACAGATTTAGTGCAATCCCGATTAAAACATCCATATCATACTTTGAAGAATTTGAAAATGTTGTTCTTCATTTTAAATGGAAACAGAAAAAAATCCCAAATAGCCACTGAAGTTAAAAGAAATAAAAACAAGCTTGGTTACTGTAGCTCAGTGAGTAGGAGCCAGCCACATACACAGAAGCTGGTGGGTTCAAGCCCAGGTCGGGGTTGCTAAAACAATGACAACTGCAACCAAAAAGTACCTGGGCATTGTGGCAGGTGCGTGTAGTCCCAGCTACTTGGCAGGCTGAGGCAAGAGAATCATTTAAGCTCAAGAGTTGGAGATTGCTGTCAGCTGTGATGCCATTGTACTATACTGAAGGTGACATAGTGCAACTCTGTCTCAAAAAATAAAATAAAATAAAATAAATGAATAAATAAATAAAAACAAATCTGGAGGCATCATATTACCAGACTTCAGTTTATATTTCAAGTCCATAATGATCAAAGTTGCATGCTATTGGCATAAAAAGAGATATAAATCTATGGAAAAGAATGGAGAACTTAGACATAAAACCATCCTCATGTCACTATCTGATCTTCAATAAAGAAAAGAAAAGAGTACACTAGAAAAATCAATATCTATTTAACAAATGGGGCTGATAGAACTGGTGAGCCACATGTAAAAGACTGAAACTGGAACTTCACTTCTCACCACTTACAAAAATTGACTCACTTTTGATAAAAGATTAAAAAATCTAAAACATGAAACTATTGGGGAAAACTAAACAATATTGGTCTGTGGAAATATTTTATGAAGAAGGCACCATTGGCAATTGGAACATCAAAAATAAATAAATGGGACCTGATCAAGTTTAAACCTTCTGCACAGCTGAGGACACAATCAACAAAACAAATAGAAAACCCTCAGAATTGGAGAAGATATTTGCATGTTATAAATCTGAAAAAACTGGTTTTAAAAATCAGAATCTAAAAAGAACTCAAGCAAATCAAAAAGAACAGAGCAAACAACCACATTAATCACTGGGCAAGAGACGTGAACAGAAACTTTTTCCAAAAAGACTGAAGAATGGCCAACAACACATTAAAAATTTTCATTGTCTCTAATCATCTGAAAAAGGGAAATCAAACCATCTTTAAATATCAACTAATCCAAGTGAGAATAACCCACATCACAAAGTCCCAAATTTGCAGATGCTGCCTGGGTACAGATAAGAAAACACTTATACACTGTTGATAGGATTGGAAACAAATACAGCCTTTTTTGAAAGAAATATGAAGAATCTCAAAAGAGCTAAAAATAGATGTTCCATTTGATCCCAGAATTCCATTACTAGCTATTTACCCAGTAGAATAAAAAAAAGATCATTTTCTCCTAAGGGTGTTTTTACATGAATGTTTATAGTAGTTCAATTTACAATTCTAACCATGTGGAAACATACTCAGTTCCCGTCAACCCATGAATACATTAATAAACTTGATATATATATTATAAAGCCATAAGACAGATGAAGACTTTACATCTTTTGTATTTACCTGAATGTAGCTGAAGCACATTTTTCTTAGTAAATTATTTCTTTTTTTTTTTTTTTTAATTGTTTAGGATTCATTGAGGATTACACTGATGGCATTTGTTATGTAAAGTTCTTCTTATAATTTTGTCCTGCACCCAAGAGGTGCACTGTACACTATAACTACCACCCCCCTACTTCTTTCCCTGTCTCTGCACCTTCATTTCCCTATCCCCCACCTTGTATTAAATCATCTACTACATTCATATAAGAATTAAGTGGTTTGGATTTTTGCTTCTCCATTCTGGTGATGCTTTACTAAGAAGAATGTGTTCTAATTCAATCCAGGTTAATGCAAAAGATGCAAAGTATCCACCATTTTAATGGCTGAGTAGTATTCCATGATATACATACACTACATTCCTGGGTTGGTGGGCATTTACATTGTTTCTGTATTTTGGAGATTGTAAATTGAACTGCGGTGAATAATGCAAATGTCCTTATGATGAAATGATCATTTTTCTTCTAGGTAGATGACTAGTAATGGGACTGCAGGATCAAATGGGAGGTCTAATTTGAGTTCTTTGAGAATTCTCCATACATCCTTCCAAAAGGGTTGTATTAGTTTGCAGTACTACCAGCAGTGTACAAGTTTTCCATTCTCTTCACAACCACACCAGCATCTACAGGTTTGGGACTCTGTGATGTGGGCTATTCTCACTGGGGTTAGGTGATACCTCAGGGTGGTTTTGATATACATTTCTCTGATGATCAAGGATGATGAATATTTTTTCAAATGTTTTTTAGCCATTCATCTGTCTTTATCAGAGAGGGTTCTGTTCATAACTCTTGCCCAGTGGTAGATGGAATTGTTTACTTTTTTCTGTTGGTTAATTTGAATCCTCTGTAGATTCCAGTTATCAACACTTTGTTAGATTCATACCGTGCCATATCTTTTCCCATTCTGAAGGTTGTCTTTTTGTTTTACTTGTGTCCTTAGCTGTGCAGAAGCCTTTAAGATAAACTAAGCCCCACTTGTTAATTTTCCCTGTTGTTCCTAGGGATGCTGAAGTCTTTGTCATAAAATCTTTCCCCAGTCCAACATCATCAAGATTTTTTTCTACAATGTCTTCTAGTATTCTTATCATTTTGTGTCTTATATTTAAGTCTTTTATCCACCCTGAGTTATTTTTGTAAGTGGTGAGTGTTGTGGGTGGAGTTTCAGTCTTTTACATATGGTTATCAATTTCTGCCAGCAACATTTGTTAAATAGGGATAATTTTACCCACTGTATGTTTTTGTTTGGTTTATCAAAGCTCAAATAGCATGTTGAGACCGGTATGATATCTTGGTTTTCTATTCTGTTCCATATGTCTATGTCTGTATTTTTGTGGCACACCACACTGCTTTGATACTATGGACTTGTAATATAGCCTTAAGTCTGGTAGGGTCATGCCTCCAACTTTGTTTTTATTACTAAAAATAACATTAGCTATACGAGTTTTTTCTAGTTTCAAATGAAACTAAGTACTATTGTTTCCAGTTCTTCAGTATATGATGTTGATATTTTAATGGGTATTGCTTTATGTAGAATAGACATTTTGGCAATGTGTATTCTTCCAGCCAAGAGTATAGTATGTTCTTCTATTTGTTAGTATCTTTGACAGTTTCTCTTCTATGGGTCTCAAAATTCTCTTTGAAAAGATCTTTCACTTATTTTGTTAAGTATGTTCCTAACCATTTCATTTTCTCTGAAGCTATTGTGAAGAAAATTGTGTCTTTGATTTGCTCCTCATCTTGGCTGTTAATGGCACATACAAAGGCTACTTACTGATTTATTGACATTGATTTTTATACCCAGAGACATTCCTGTATTTCCTGATCACTCCCAGGAGTTGTGCGGTTGAGTCTCTGGGGGTTTCTGAATATAAGATTATATCACCAACAAAGAGGGAGAGGTTGACGTCCTCTGCCCTCTTTATATTCTTCTCTTTCCTGACTGCATTGGCTAGAACTTCCAGCACAATGTTGAATAATAGTGAAAATAGTGGACATTCTTGTCTAGTTCCAGTTCTAAGTTGAAAATCTTTCAGTTTTCTCCACTGAGTATGACATCAGCTGTGGGTTTGTCATAGATGGCTTCGATCAGCTTAGGAAATATTCCCCCTATGTCTAGTTTTTAAAGTGTTCTTGTCAGAAAAAGATGCTCAACTTTGTCAAATGCTTTCTTTGCATTTATTGAGAGGACTATACGGTCTTTGTTTTTGCTACTATTGGTATGATGTATTACATTTATGGATTTGTGTATGTTAAACCATCCTTGTATCCTTTGGAAGAAAGCAACTGATAGTGATATATAATCTTTTTTAATGTGTAGCTACCATGAATAAGATAAAATTTTGTTGAGTTTTTTTTTTTTTTATTAAATCATAGCTGTGTACATTGATATGATCATGGGGCATCATACACTAGCTTCATAGACTGTTTGACACATTTTCATCACATTCGTTAACATAACCTTCCTGGCATTTTCTTAGTTATTGTGCTAAGACATTTACATTCCACATTTTCTTAGTTTCACATATACCCTTGTAAGATGCACTGCAGGTGTAATCCCACCAATCCCCTTCCCTCTACCCAGCTCCCCCCACCCTCCTCTCCCTTTCTCCCTTCTCCTTATTCTAGGTTGTAACTAGGTTATAGCTTTCATGTGAAAGCCCTAAATTAGCTTCATAGTAGGACTAAATACATTGGGTACTTTTTCTTCCACTCTTGAGATACTTTACTAAGAAGAATATGTTCCAGCTCCATCCATGTAAACATGAAAGAGGTAAAGTCTCCATCTTTCTTTAAGGCTGCATAATATTCCATGGTATACATGTACCACAAATCTTAAGGGCCCTATGGTCTTTGACATGGTAAATGAACATTGGTTTCCACTTCAAGTTACCAGCTGCATTAGCCGGTAATAAGAGAGTCAAGGAGGCCTCTGAAGTTGGTCGATGAAAAAAACAGGCAGAACCCACATGACATTTATTAAATTCACCATATTTTAAGGGTGCAATTCACGGCACCTCAGAAGAATTACTAGCAACATTAAAGATCGTTAATCACAGATCTCCAGAAGAGATATAATAGTAATCAAAACATTTGAGATATTGTGAGAATTACCAAGATGGGACACAGAGACAAAGTGAGCACACGCCATTGAAAAGCCCTGCTCAGTTTGGGGCTGCCAGAAACCTGCCATTTATAAAACCCGGTATCTATTAAGCACAATGAAGCCATGTGCCATGAAACAAGGTCATCTGTTGGATGTTTGTGGATGTGATCCCTGTAAGACATGCTTCCCTGGGCATATGTCCTCATGAGAGAGAGGGGGAGGCAGAGAAGGGGAGACACTTCCACAGGCCACAGAGCGCCAAGGATCACCAGCAGCCAGCTTCCAGGGAAGGGGCCTCCCCCACGGCCTTTGGAGGAAGCACAGCTCTGTGATTTTGAACTTCTCCCCTGCAGAACTATGACTGACAAACTTTCCATAGATTTAAGCCACTTAAATTCATGGCACTTTGCTATCACGCCCCCAGGGAAC
Organism: Loris lydekkerianus; assembly: GCA_963574355.1. Lineage (NCBI taxonomy): Eukaryota > Metazoa > Chordata > Mammalia > Primates > Lorisidae > Loris > Loris lydekkerianus. Next base: position 4,536 of record CAUYPK010149279.1, on the reverse strand, counting down.
TGAAACAATCACATACATAATGTATTTAAAGGGGCTTGGAGCTGTTACATGTTCCCAAATTCCCTATGGTGCATTTTACAAGGGTACATGTGAAACTTAGTAAGTGTAGAATATAAATGTCTTAACACAATAACTAAGAAAATGCCAGGAAGGCTGTGTTAACCAGTGTGATGAAAACGTGTCAAACAGTCTATAAAACCAGTGTATGGTGCCCCATGATCGCATTAATGTACACAGCTATGATTTAATAATAAAATACAATAAAATTATAATCCAAATTCCAGTAATTTGGAAGCCACCCCATTTGTCCCACCAGCATTACTGAGGGCTGCTGTTGACAATGATGGGGTGAAGTGGGACCCTCCCTTGAGAGACGCCTGTCCAAGGCCACAGGAATTCCCAGTGGGACTCTAAGACGTCTCCACGTGATTTGTTCATTCACTGCTCCTGTTTCCTGAATACTCACTCCATGTCAGGCATTACGCTCCTGCTGGGACTGGACCGCTGAACAGCACGGGGTGCCTTTCACACTTGTTCAGAGGAAGGAGAGAGTGGAACAGGCCTGAAGGGCGCCCGGGTGGGGCTGAGGAGGCCTTCTGCAGGGATGGGGCTGTCGTGAGCTCAGGAGACTATGTCGGAGGGGCAGGAAAGTCCCCTCTGCACAAGCATTCACCCCCACACGGAAGCATGCGCTCAGGGGAGCAAGGGCCTGGGTTTGCGTACAGAGAGGAAGGCCTGCTAGCAGGGGACGAGAAGAGCCGCTGCTGCACCCTCCAGCTGGAAGGAGCAAGGCAGGTGGGGTGGGGCTGTGTGGAACGGTCCCGGGAAGATTTCCAAGACCACGGGAGCCTGAGAAGGAGCCGTGGGGGCTTACACGGGCGCAGGCGTGATTCCCTGCGGCATCTCCGTCCTGTGTAATCCTCACCGAGGCGCCTCTGGTTTCAGGCAGCAAGCGGACAGTGGGAGGAAGGCTGGTCCGTCTGGGCAGCAAAGGAGGCTCCGTTTGGTCAGAGGCCTGTATGCACCTCACTGTGGAGGTACATTTTGGATGAGGTTAACATTGAATTAGGTGAACTACGGCCCTGCGCCATGTGGACCGGCAGAGCCGAGGACTCCAGAAGGAGCTCTGGGCTCAGCCACCATTGTCGCCCTGCGTCTGTCCTGGGCTCAGCCTGGGCTCTGCCTTGCAGATCTCGGCCATGGCTTCCGCGACCCCGTGGCACCCCGGGCGCAGGCCCTGTCCCTCTCCCGCCTCCCCCCTACTCCACAGGAGGGCGGCTCTGACGCTCCTCCCCAGGCTTTGAGCTGTCATTGCCTTTCTGCTGTCACCCTGTGCCTGCAGCAATTGCCACTTACCGTTGTCACGTGGAGCGGAAGCTCCGTGAAGCGCCCGTGTGGCTGCTGCGCAGAGATGCAGAAGCTGCACGTCTGCGACCTGAGCTCTGTCACCCGCAACACGTGGATTCCCTGCATATCAGATTTGGTTTTCCTGGTGAGCAGACCCTCCTCAAGTCAGGCCTGTCTTCAGAGGACCGGCAGGTGGGGACCGTGTGCCGCAGAGCCCTAGGCCGCAGCGCTGTCCTTGGGAGACCCTGGGAACGGCGGGTTCCACCTGCGCCTGGGGCCCTCAGACCTTCTGCTCCCGCCTGTGCGGGGTCAGGGCTGCAGGGCTTCCTGCCCAGACGAGCTTGCACCTCGGGAACAGCTCTGAGGGATGGGCCGTGCCCTCCTGAGCCGACCTGCTCCAGACGCTTGATCCATAGCCCTTTCCGTGGACCCCTTGCTTCTGGGTGATGGCCGCAGGGAGAGACCCCAGCCCGCGGCCCCAGTGCAGCTGTGCAAACACCTGGGTGCTGGGGACCTGCAGGCGGAGGCCCCTGTGAGAGGCAGGCGGGTTCCTTCCGCAGAGGAAGAGCCGCTAATCTCTGTGCGGGGGCCCAGCCCAGGCTCTCCAGCCGCTCTCCTGGAGGGAGGCACGGACCCTGACCCTGAAAGCCCCCAGAGCTGACACTGTGTGCTGAGTGTCCTGAGACAAGTGATGACCCCCCGCAGCCTGAGACCAGAGCAAACCCTGGGAAAGTGCTGGGACTGCCCGGGACTGCAGGGCCAGTGCTGGCTGCTGGCTGCAATCTTGCGTCTCTGACTTGGGCTTGGACCAGCTCAGTGGCTCTACCGTGTCCTGAGGTGGGAAGAGCTCTGCAGGCTCTGGTCCCTGTGTGGCAAGTCGGGAATGACCTCCTGGAAGGCCCGGGTGCAGGTACCAGCCTGCTGCCGTGAATTACCAGCTGTGCAGTCTGGGCTCAATTTCTTAACCAGAATCAAGCTTGGTTTCAATAGAAATCATCAGGGGACCTGAAAGGGAGGCAGATGTGGAGTCTGGTGCGTGGTCGCCTGATGGCCATCTCTCCTGCCGCAGGCGCTCTCATCAGCTCTCTCTATCCACTGCGATGGCCAGAAGTCAGGCCTGGCCCTGAGTGACCCGCGGCATGGCTGCCCCTGGCCCTCATAGGCTGTCTTTCCGTGTCCAGGGCAGCACACGGCCCCTGGAGCTGCCCACAGACAGGCCTCCCCACTAGGCTGCGTGGACGGAGCATGGGCCCAACTCTGCCAGGTCTTCCTGCGCCCCGACCAGCCAGTTTCCCTGTGACAGGCGAGGACAAGTCGTCCTCCGGTTCCTGGGCTTACAGGCCCTCCCGGCCTTCAGAGTTCTCCCCATGCCCCCTGCGCTCTTGGCTGCACCCACAGCCCCTTTCATCACCACTTTTTAAAGACAATGAAACATCCAACTTTTAGGGATTTCTTGTGTAACTGTGTGAGTTGAGTAACCTTTGGGTCAGTCGCTGCTGATAACCTCTGAGGTTTATGTGCCTGGTGATTATCCATTTATCACCAGCTTGTTCCTCTGCGGAGGTGCTGGCGGCGTGAAGGCTCAGCGAGCCTGGGCTCGTTTCTTTGCTTTTCCCAGATCAATCTTGTTCTCTGCAGTCAGCAGGCTCACGTTTGGGAGGCATTTTTCCTCTCCTCCCTCCTTAGCTTGAAGTCCTCACAGCAGGGCAGCTGGTCCACCCAGCAGGGTTCCTGCCACGGGAGCTGGCCTCTGGTTCTGCCCGCGTCCAGCCCCCTAGTAAGTCAGCCTGGAGGCACCAGCAAGGCGGACATGTCTATCCTCAGAGTCTGCTGTCAGGGGGAGATTTTGACACGTTTTACAGTGGAAAATAGATTTCCTCCAAAACTTCTGGTGTTTAGGGTATCAAAACTCTTTCTTTGTGCTTTTTTCTCAGCAACTTCAAAGTTGAAGTAGAATAGGTTAGAGAATTGGCCAATGTACTTACTGGCTGCTGTTGCAGGACAGAAAGTACCAGGTAAACGCACATTGTAATCATGATTATGTAAGAGAGAATTCCGAAACCTCTTACTATTGAGGCAGAAGGTGTTATGCACAAAATAGAAAATAAAACAGGAAATTTTCCAAGTGAGAATTCTGTTTACCTAGTTTATGGTCCATACAATTTTTAGATTTTTTATTGTAATTCACATATGCACACAAAGTATTTTCAAAAACTGTACACTTTCACTCCTGCAGAGTGTGATATTACAAAGTCTGGAGTCAGCTGCTGACAATCTGATATAGAAGATAAAATCTTCATGAAAAAAATTGCCTTCTTTAAACTGGATTATTATGTTTTACCAAACAATGTAGTTGTATCAAGAATTTACCCCACAGAATATTTTCACACACTGGTTTATTATTTTATTTTTGTTTGTTTGTTTTTATTAAATCATAACTTTGTACATTGATGCATTTATGGGGTTCGGGGTACTGTTTTGAAATACGATGTGAAATGCTTACATTGAACTAAGTAGCACACCTATCACAATTATACTCTTTTCTTAATAGCTTTGAAATGTGCCTTTGCATCATGCACATTAGGTGAGGTCCCCCCAAATACCCTCCCTCCTCCTAAATCCCTCCTCCTCTCCCCTCTCTCTCCTCTTCCCTTCTACTTTCTGGACTGTAGTTATATTTTGTCATTTGTATGAGTGTGTGTATGGTTATATATTGATTTCATAGTAGTATTGAGTACATTGGATACTTTTTTCCATTATTGAGATACTTTACTAAGAAGAATATGTTCCACCTCCATCCAAGTAAACAAAAGATGTGAAGTCTCCGTCTTTTTATGGCTGCATAGTATTCCATGGTGTACATATGCCATGATTTGTTAATCCATTCAAAGGTTGGTGGGCCCTTGGGCTGTTTCCATGTCTTGACTATTATGAATTGGGCTGCAAAAAACATTCTGGTGAAAATGTCTTTGTTGTAAAGTAATTTTTGATAATCTGGATATATAACTAGTAGAGGAATTGCAGGATGGAACGGTATGTCTACTTTTGGTTCCTTGAGTGTTCTCCAAACTTCTTTCCAAAAAGGTCGTATTAGCTTGCATTCCCACAGCAGTGGTAGAAGCATTCCCTTCTCTCCGCATCTACGCCAACATCTGTAGTTTTGGGATTTTGTGATTTGGGCTAATCTTA